>VZTL01006446.1:0-32498 GCA_013400535.1 Scopus umbretta | reverse complement strand
CCTTTCTCTTCCCTTCCCTTCCCCTCCCTTCCCTTTTCATTCTGCTTCAACAGTCTCCCTGATGCTGAATTCAAGGTAAGACAGGAAGACAGTTATTTTCTTCTGGAGGTTACAGCCCCAAAGTGACCTTGTTTGTCTAATCTCTAATTGCATATGCAATTTCCAAACTTGAAAGTGATGTAACTACCTCATGTCTTCAAAAAATACCCAGGAAACAATGGCTGTAGGTTGTGTTACTGCATATTTCTGAAAATATTTCTTAAAAATAGGCTTAATCAGGTTTATAAAGCTGAGTACGTCAGACATTTGTCTATCAACATATGCAGATTTGATTATCTCAGGTGAAAACCCCTACTGGAATGAAATTTACATTACAGAGTATGCCTGCTCAGTGTTTGGCATGTGTAATTGTCAGATGGAAATTAGAGTACAACCATTTACTGAGGCTAGCCATGTCACCCCCTAGAAGAGGTTATTCCTGTTTATATAACAGCAAAGGTAACATATTGCATCAGCACTTCACCGAACTAACTTCTGCGTCATATTTGCAATTTAAGATTATTTTTTGATCTCCCATTCTGCCTGAATAAAAACATTCTAGTCTATTATTTTCTGAGACACAAGCCTATTAGCTACTAATCTGATGCATTTATTTTCTGCTTATCAAGAAAGATGTTGCTATACCACCGATGCTGTTTTCAAATAAATAAGGCTGAAAAATAACTGATCTGTATCAGCTGCTTTGTCTAAGTTACTCATCACTTTTTACTTGTTTTTGTGAGGGTAAAATTTTCTTGGGGGTCAGTATAACTCTCATATTCCGAATTTATGCCCCTATGCCACAATTCAGTGTGTGACCAAGATGGCTCCTGCAGCCTCTAGAAATCTGCGCAGCTTTGGACCTGCCACCAGACCCACAGCAGGTGTGGGTTGTTTTTCCATAATGACAAAACATCATTCTAGGGTCTGTCAGTGTTTCACCTTGGAGGTAAGCTCGTAGGTTGACACACCAGGTGCTCCTCACAGGGACACCTCTGAGTGCAGAGCTCTAGCTGGGGTATTTTGCAGCAGCACTTGGAGCTGTGCTCAGTCTTCTACAGGGTTATACTGACGCCAAAAAGCCATTTCCCATGGTTCCTGCTGCTTTGAATGGAGGACCCCATCATGCTCCTTCATCTGCCACTGCCTCCAGGGGGTTTTGGTCTTTCTGCTCTGGGTGGAGGAAATTCCTTCCTCTTTCCTTCTAGTGTTGCAGCTCACACTGCCCCATCCCCAACAGGGTGCCCTGGGGTCTTTTGGATGCTGAACCCTTGTCACCACAGCTGCCCATAAGCTGGAAAGACAGGGGATGGCATGTGGGAGAGGCTCCTGTAGGAGATGCTCAGTAGCTTTGGGGGCAGGAGCATGGGGTGTGTGGAGTGCCTGGTCAGGAGGAGAGTGGCATGCTGGCCACAGAGCATGGAGCCAGGCCAGGGAAAGTGCTTTCCTGTAGGTGAGCAGGCGTGAGGCTTGTACTGACCCACAATTAAACCATCCTCACAGAGAATGGGGAATTTCAGCCAAATATTTATTTTTACAACAATGGATGCAGATTAGGATGATGTTGGTCTTCCCAGGGGGCGAGTCAAATCACGAGATGAATCACTGTATGGAAAACATTTTACTCATGATGTTCCCACCTGCTGCTGCTGCTGGGTTTACAACTGGAACCTCTGCCAGTATTTCTGCCACTTGGAATTGCAGCCTATTGTCATGGTTTAACCCTAGCCAGCAACAAAGTACGACACAGCTGCTTGCTCACACCCCTGCCCTGGTGGGATGGGGGAGAGAATTGGAAGAGTAAAAGTGAGAAAACTCATAGGTAGAAATAAGAACAGTTTAATAATTTAAATAAAATAAAGTAAAATAGTAATAGGAATAATGATAACAATGATATAATAATAGTAATAATAATATACAAAGTAAGTGATACACAATGCAATTGCCCACCACCTGCTGACCGATGCCCAGCCAGTCCCCGAGCAGCGATCGCTGCCCCCTAGCCAACTCCCCCCAAGTTTCTATATTGAGCATGATGCCATATGGTATGGAATAGCCCTTTGGCCAGGTTGGGTCAGCTGTCCTGGCTGTGCCCTCTCCCAGCTTCTGGCTGGCAGGACATGAGAACCTGGAAAGTCCTTGACTGGTGTAAGCACTACCTAGCAACAACTAAAACATCAGTGTGTTATCAGCATTATTCTCATCCTAAATCCAAAACTCTGCACTATGCCAGCTATTAGGAAGAAAATTAACTCTATCCCAGTTGAAACCAGGACACCTATGCTGCAGGAAGCTAAGCATTTTTGCTTTCCTGAAGCTGTGCCTCTCCAGAGCCACCCTCAGCAACCTCAGCTGGCTCTTTCCTTTAGTGAAGATTACTGCTGACTCACTGATTAAAATGCACCTCAGTTTCACCAGTCACACTCTCTTTTGCAACTCACGCTGGCTCTGCTCTACCCTGTCCTCTGTGTTACAATCCTTATAGTCGTATTTGGCAGATATTTGCCCTGAAACTTAATCACACCTTCCGTATATCATGTATATTTTCTGTTATTAGGCTTGCAATTTGCTGCTGTCTGGCTGTGTCCCAAGAGATGATTTATGTCCCGGCAGTGTTATTACCCTTGCTGAGAACTGACATTTCGTACTGTTTAGCATCAGCTCATTCAGCTATGTTTCACATGTGCTTTAGCCCATCATCATGCCTCAGGCTGAGCCGAACAGCAGTGAGGGTATAGAGCTGTATCAGGTACAAGCCTGGAAACACCGCAGTGGGGTCACCTCCAGTCGCGCGGCTGCAGGGACCTGCTATCACAGGCTGCTCCCTTCTTCCCACTACTTCAGTCTCAGCTCAAGGGCTCTAGCTTGCAGTCTGGAGCCACACAGAGCTCCTCTGCTCAATTTCTCATTTCTGCGGTAGAGCTCAGATGTTCACCTAATGCCAAAAGTTAGCTATCAGAAGTATTCTTGCAGTTCACTGTACATCAGGAGGTGAGTTAATGGAGGAGCTCTGTCACATGAGCACATTTTGGGAGTCTGGAAGCCAAAGAAAACAATACTTTTGAGGCTATGGGTGTTTAAAAAGCAAACAAATGGCTCCCTGCAGGGCCTTGCAGACTCACACTATCTATGGCAGGGTAGAAGCCCCATAACAATGAGGCCAGCGTATCTTTGGAGACAGCTGTTCAGTGGGGGCTTGAGCTGAAATGCAGCAACTGGGGACTCTTCAGTCCCAGCACTTCTGCCCTGAGTCAGTCAAGCGCTCATGGCACATGAAAGGACACATGGAGACCTCACTCTGTATCCCTCTCTCTTTTTTTTTGCAAGTTCTTCTCTCAAAAGTTTTTTGGCTTGTTTGTGTCTGTATTATAGATTCCTCCTGGTCATAGATGCCAGTGAAGACTTTTTCCTTAACGACTCCCTGGGAACATTACATTCATATCACACTCGGTTTCCTCAAGAAATGTTTACCGAGGGTGGCCTTTGCAGCATCCTTACAGAGTCACTGAAGCCTGGCTGATGCCCTCCCAGGCTAATAATTTCCAGCACCTCCCCAGAGGCCACACTGATGGCTACCCCTTGCTCTAAGAATACAGACTTTTCCCCACAGAAGCAAACCTGCTGGTGAACTTGGTGTAGCTCTAGTGGTGCTGCAAAGCCTCTGATTTGGTATCAAGCCAGAAAGAAAAGAAACACTACATTAACCATATTTTTTTTTATTTCAGAAAATATTTACCTTTGGTTCACTTATGCTGCTTAGTGGAAGGTTAAGCCCAGGCTCACTCCTACCTGTTGGCTCACCATGAACTGATCTCTCAGGGAATTCTCTCCATCTACAATGAGACTGATAAACACATAGTAGTGCTTTTAATTCATGGGTGCTCAAACCCTACCACCACGCCACTCACACGGTTGCTTTATGTGCATGTGTTTTAGACTCAGGGCATGAAACCAGGATACTGGTGTGAATTTACAAAGTTGTTTCTAATGTCTCCAAAAGCCATTGGTTTCAGTGAAGGTTGGGTTTGCATATATATCTGAGGAATCTCCTTGAGAATGATTACAAAGCCTGAGTAACCTGAACATATTACGATCTGGGAGATACACCTTTGAAAGCATATTGTCCTGGTAACTGTCAGGTACCCCACACAATTCAGAGTGCCTCAGTTGGCTTTTCCTGAAGTTGGACAGGACATATTTTTATTCCAGTCTTTTCAAATTTGAGATTAAACCCCCAAATGATGTAAGAATTTATTATTTCTGTCCAAAAAAGAAAAAAAAAAAGAGAAAAGAAAGAAAATTATGGTATTTCTCAAGAACAGATAACCCATCCTTTTTTTTCCCACTAAAATATTCATGTAAATTGTCATTCAAATAATTTCATATCAGAGATTTTGCTTCTGATTTAAAATAGTAAATTCACATTTTAAATCCAAACCTTCTGAATGAAATTAAAACCCTTAGTTCAGAGAATGATGAAATGAGGTATGTGGGCAGTTTCATAATTCTGTAATGTTATCGAAATGGGAAATTCCACCTTCCCGCTGAAAAGCTTCTTTTCATGGCAGCAGTTTTCTATGGAAAAACATTATTCACAAATTCAAAAAGGTTTTGTGTATTTTCTTACGTGCAGTTAGGATAGATAAGAGGAACAAACTGTGTTTATATTGACTATGAAACAAATTATCATGTCCAGTCCTGGGGCAAATTTATGCTTTTATTTTTCAAAGCATTTCATTATGTCCAAGTGTCACATCTATAAATATACTTGATTACTTTTCTACCAGAAGGACACTCTACACTACAACCCAAACTTAAAAAAACAAAAGTCATTAAGGACATTACTATAGCTACAGCTGTGGTCTGAGCTTTCTGGAAACATTTTTTTGCCTCATAAATCTGCTACATAACAAATATCAGACTCTAAAAAAAGTGTCTAAACTTTATTTTCTGATATCATCTAATGTCCACTCAACAAATCTACACTTCTGTAGGACTCTGCAAAATTACTTTCTGGTTTTCATGTACTTTCCCAGACCAAAAATTCATCAATGTAAAACAGATGACAGCATTGGAGGAGTGAAATTTGCCAGAGATGACCTATTAAGTCTCGATCTTTATAACAAAATAAATATGAGGCTAAAGGAGAATGGTTTTATTTGATATGTTAATTCCTTTCTATCAGTAAGTCCATCCATAGACTGGGCTGGAACATCCTTGTCATGAGCATGGCATATTTTAGAAGCATAATGGATGTGTCCCTGCTTACTTCTTTAAGTTTCACTCACTTGTTTTTTGTAACTATGCTTATTGTACTAGTCTGTTATCAGGGTTCTTACATACTAAAATGTATTTTCCAAAATCAAAAAACATTTAGAAAAACAAAGGTAATGAGTCCCCTTCATGTCTTAAAGCATGTTTGCACTAGTTATCTATGTGTGTGTGTGTGTGGGAAGGAGGAGGTTAGGAGAAGACCACCTTAAACCCCCTTCCCCGCTGTGTTTCTCTCCCACACCTTGTGGATGCTCAGCCTTAATATGCAAGAGAGGAGCTGGTGATATGGGTGATGCCTGGACAAGACCTGTAGCATAACCTCTTGTGCTCTACACAGGCAAGGAGACCTCCTGGTGTCACTACTTACCCTACCTAGGAAGCAGGTGCTGTTGGTTGCTGTTGGGTGAAGAAAAGTTCAAGATTAGAATATGACTAAATCTGGTGAAAGCATCAGACTAATCATTGTTCTGGGGCTGAGAGAAAAATCTGTCCTCATTGCCAGACCAGCCTACACAACTTTTCTTGCTTCCAGCCATTGGCCCTGAGATCCAGTGTTGGTAATTATAACAGTCATATAATATGCAGTATCTAGAAATATATTATATTATAATATATATTATATTATACATAATTATATATATACATATTTAGTTACATATATATTTAGTTATAATGAATTACAAAATACATGCTGTCCAGTGGCAAATGTTCAACCTGATTTTGATGTTTGTGGTTGAGCATCTTCAGATCAGCTGGTTGGTATGGGGATAATTTTCCCCTTTTTCTTCCCTCATTCTCTACTGACAGAGAATATGGTAAAAGCAGGTCTGGTACTCAAACAAACCATATGAGGAAATAGAGGCAGGAAATAAAGCTGGGGCTTCCCAGAACAAGTTTAGTGAGGTGGCTCCTGTCCCTCTGACATGTGTAACACAGCTGTCAAACATAAGCAATCTGATTTGGTGTTCCTGGACATAACTCACATACAGAAAAATGTGTCTCCACTGGGAGACACATCAAAGTTAAGAGCAAAACTAAGACAAATGTCACTAAAATATTATTTAAAAAAAGGAAGTTGAAGTAATTGTGAGGATTTATGGTCTTTTTCCACTTGTCCTTCGTAATTTCCTGAGTGACACTGGGAACATGGACTAGGATGTAGTGACAGAAACCTGCCAAAGGCAGAATTCAATTTGATTTTATGTATTTCCCACAATATTACAATTGTCTAAAGCTGCTAACTAGGCAGCCCCTCATCAGTAAACCCATAGGGAGATGAAGTTAGATTTTACAGCTGTTGTGAGAAAACCAAAACAACAGTTCCCTGAAGTGATTCAAATCATCCTCTGCCTATCTAATAAGTTACAAGGATCTCTTGCTCATGAAAAAAGCAAGCAGCACTCTCCTCTCTCCCTCTGCTCCTGTTGTCTCCAGCTGTCAACGGGATTCCTGGTGAACACTTCCCTGGTGATCCTGTGAACACCTGGGGAAGAAGATATGATCTGCCAAGGTCATGCTCATTGCAACATGTTTAAAGAACCACACTAAGTTCCTCTAGCAGTTATGATCTCTCTTTTCTCTTTCCCTCCACATTTTCTGTTTGAGGTGGCAAATTGCTTTCAAAGGCAAGAATACTTCCAGTCCCACTTCCCCCTTCCAGTCCCAGGCCCTGCAGTTTGTGCCATATTTTCTTAGAAATACAGTTGTCTTCCTCTGAACCAGGTCGGGGGAGGCAAAAAGCAACCCCAAACTTGTTACTCTGGTGCTATTCCTCTTGTTTATTACCTGGTATGAACTGTGACCCTCCCACGAAGTCACTGTTACAGTGTTCAAGCTTTCTCCCTTTTGTAAGTTTTGGTAAAAATAAGCATATCTGTTCTTCCCAGCAATAAGAAAACGTGAAAGGAGGTGTACCAAGTAAACTCATCTTCTCCCAAAATGTTCTTCTAAGCTCCAGACTTTCTCTCTGAGCCAATGTCCCTGATGTCTCTTCAATGAAAGACTGGTACTTACACCTGCCCTTGGGCAGTGGTATTGTACCACTGACAATGAACTGACTAACCTTTCAATACTTTATAGGACTTCTACAGGAGGAAGAAAACCCCATATAGAGGTCACTCTACTTTTCAGTCTCAAAGTACTGAAAGCAGCTGTTTCACACATCTTTTTGCCAGATATTTTTTTCCCTCAATGCTCTTCTCCAGCAGCTCAACTGGTTTCATGTATTTAAACAACTTGTAAAATGAGCAGGAAAGAAATAAGTCTTGACCTTAGCAGTGATCTGTGTTAAACTGAAAAAGAGTATGTTGGCTAAAATGAAAATTGCTAGTTAGAGGTCATGGCTCAAATACTTCTTAGCAGGGAGCATTTGGCATCCTTGTTTAGCTCAGCTGTATGTAAACACTAATGCACTCCTTTCTGCCTTCATATTCCCTGCAGCGCAGTCAATAACCCATATCATTCTCCCACATGACTTTTGTTTTCACATCAATCTGATGCTCAGAAGCAATATGGACCCCAGTTACAAAACCTTCACTGAGAAAAATGAGCAGTGGCTTTATATGCTTTAGACTCCGTCAATTAAACAGATCTCAAACTGCTATGACCTAGTTAAATCTGGGGAGCTGGCATCCTCCTCGAGTCACTTAAACTTCTAGGCTGCAGTACACATTTGATAAAACCGAGGCACGTATTGCTCTTCGATTGCTCTGGTAAATATTTTTATCGTCCTAGGGAAAGACTCCATTGTGATTAAAGGGATTCAAATATTTAATTGACAAACAGTACAATGTATTAGCACAACTGACATCAAAAGAACAGAAGTTAAGCTTTTAAATTTCTTGCAAAAGGAGTAGAAAAGAAATTTTTTTCTTGGATCAGGAGACCTATCTCAAAGTGGAGTGGTTGAAGATGTCTTAGAAAAAAATTATAGAAGCAATAGTAATAATATCCCAGGACTAGACAGCATTCTTCCCAGTATTCTCAAATAATTCAGATATGAAAATCCCAAACTATTATTTGTGATGTGTCTATCTCTCTTAAACCAGTCTTGCTACAATGAGAGCAGAAGGGTCCACACTTGATGACAAATTAAAAAAAAAAAAAGCCAAGTTAAAGAAGCTGTTGAGGATCACAGCTTTGAAGTCGTCTCTACAAAGAAAACTGGAAGAAATTTGTAGACTCCTGGATAAATATGATGAAATTGAGAAGAGTCAGCATTTTCCAGATTTCCAAATTTTCCAAAGGGAAAACTTATTGTCCTCATTAGAATCCTGTAAGGAGTCAGTGAGGAGATGGTATACACTGATTTCTAGAAAGGTTTTAACATGTTTCCTCATCAAAGATTCTGTGAATGGTTGTAAGAGGAAAGTTTCTTTCCAGGATTAAAAGCTTGTTAAAGGACACAAACCAAAGGCTAAGAATAAAAAGTCAGTCTTTAAAATGCAAAGGTAACTGATGGCGTACAAAAGAGATGTATATTTATAAATGATATGGAAAGAAGAATGAATAGTAAGGTGATAATGTTTGCTGCAGATCAGAAATTAAACGGGAAAAAAAGAAGTCTGACAAAGAGACTCTTAGAGGATTTTACATTATTGAGAAAATGGGTAGTAAAATAACAAATGAAATTCTGTGTTGATAGGATACAAAGTAAGACACATAAAGAAAACCAGCTTTAACTATATTTACACAGTTATGAGCTCATAATTAGCCATTATCATTCAGAACAGAGATTGGCCCTATTCGTTCTTTGTAAAGAATAGTTCAGTCTTGGCAGTGGTTCAAAAAACCAAATGGGATGTTAGGAATGATTCTGAAAGGAGCAGAGAACAAACCAGGAAACCTTATTATGCTGTGTATAAATCCATGGTGTGTCTACATTTTGAATATTGAATACAAGTTTGGTCTTAACTCTCAGTATATAGTAGAAAGGAAAGAAGATGCAGACAAGGGAAATGAAGATGATCAACAGCCCAAGTCAGTCTCCCTATGAAGAAATTAAACAGGCTGGGGCAGAAAAGAAATGTTTGAGGGAGCATAAAACAGTAGATTATAAAATAAAGGTTAGGCCATAGAAGAGATTAAAGAACATTAATTTATCATTTCTCATAACACAAACTCTAAAAAATACCCAGTGAGATTATCAGGTGGCAGAATAACACAAAGGAGCATTTTTTCACCAAATGCATAATTAAGCAGTGAAATGAACATTTACCAAGTATGTGGAGGCAAAAGCTATAAATGGGTTAAAAGAAGATTATACAAGGTGTGAAAATCCACCATTTCCAATTAAACACACACATAGCCATGAGCTCTGGATATCCCTAAGTTACAGGTTGCTGGGAGGATACATGAAGAGAAAAAGCACAATATATCTCCCCTGTTTCTTATACAGTTTCCTAAAGCTTTTGATATTAGTCTGCAGTACAGACAGGACAATGGATTAGATGGACCTGTACAAATGTTTTTATGCTCATAACATAAATCTTAAAATATATTGCCAATAAATATGAAAGAAAGACCAAGAAAAATAGCATGTGGTGTGTTGATTTGTACAACTTTGTCAGCAAATTTGTGATATTGTGCTCTGAAGAGGTTACAGATGCTACCAGCACTTGTTCAAATAAATAATCTTACTGATACATGCAATCTGACAGATATCAAGGAATGATCACTCCACTGATGCTGGCTATTCTGCATCAGCTGGCTATCAGGATGCTTGGCAGAGAGATTCTGTGATAATTTTTCCCTATAGTGCAGTAATGAATTGGCCACTCAGAGTCAAATCACCCAAAGAGAGGCCAAATTATTTCCACTGGGGCTGAAAGACAAAGCTAATGTTGCAGAAAAGAATAAAACCAGGAACAATTTAAGTAGATCTTCAAGTCCAGTGAAGTTCAGAGGGAGCTCTAAATCCAAACTAACTTTCATTTTGCACCCATGAATTGCTGGTTTTGGTACAGTGAGAGTTGCTCTGCTGCTGGGAAGACTGAAGCTCAGAAGCAGACTTGTGACTTGGATGGTCCCTCAGTCAGTGTACATGTTCAAAGTGATGCCATGACCTTATCAGAGAAGGCTGAATCCCAAAGTGCTCCCTCCATCTGGTTTCTTCCTGGCTCCCTATGTAAGAAGATTTTAAGAAGCCTCCACCCCTTTGCAGACAATATTAGAGACATGTAGGGCAGGAAAACAACTGTACCTGTTTGGTAGTGGGGCCAAGAGAGATGCTGGCACCATGTGTGCTGATCAGGATGTATGAGCCAAGCTGTCTGCAAGGACAGGACAGCAGATGAGCAGCTAAACACCAGCCAACCCTCCTGAGAGGAGGTTTTCCTGGTGGCTCTGTTCACAGGCAACAGTAAAGCATTATGGCTTTGATTTGGTTCTCTCCCTTTGATTTAGCTCAAATCCACTGAGGAAGGGCAGGGTCAAGTTTCAATAAGGATTTCAAACCCCTCCTTTTATTGAAACATCTTGGAAAGACTGACATAGTGAGCTGGGAAAGGCAGCAGAAGTTTGAGACAGACAAATGTTGCTTGAACGTAGGCTAAAAGAGATGGCGGCTAGCCCTGCTAATGTAAAGCAAATTGATGGAGCTTGAAGCAGACCAAACTAATCACAGAAGAAACACAGCTTCCAAGATAGGACTTCATTATAACAAATGGACACATTTGAGAAACATGTCTGAGTGGAAGAGGTTGAAAACAACAGCTGTATTATTGTGTGGGTGTTATTTTTATGATCAAGACGTAAATGTTCATTGTGCTGAATGTCACTTAATTCTAGTTCAATTAGTATCTTAAAAGAAACTGTTGCATCTTATGGTGCACCAGTTGCTAAGTACTCCCAGATGAGAGTTTCTACGTCCAAAATCCAGGCTGAGGTCTCTATCAGCTGTAAGACTTTCCAAGTAAACAGACTGCTTAATACATAGAGCAACAGATACTGAAATAATTCCATTACATGTGAAGTGAATGTTTTTTTCGTGAACCCCAAATACCCGTCAACATTGCTGCAAAGTCCTGGATGGAATTGCAGTCTGACCAAGTGGCCATACAGCCCAGTGGCTTGGGAAACATGGGTGCAGCTTGGCTTCTGCCACCGCCTTGGCGACGGCTCTGGAGCGTGACAACAGTCGTCACTTCCCTTCTCTGTGACCTTATCCCTTCAGGGAAAGGGGCCTGGGACTGGAATTTGCCTCACCTTGCTGCAGAAATATACACCTTAGCTGGCCACTACTAAGGTCCCTTGAAGTAATAGAGTGAAAATGGCACATTTGGGATGTGAGTTGTCTGATCTGTTTTAGCTGTGCATGACAGGATGGGACGACTCTCACGTTACAAGTGCTTGTTTCTCTCTGGTGTTGAGAAGGGGCCTGGAGGGTGGCTAATTCAATGTCTGCTTTGTGGATATGTCAGTCTGAGCAAATGAATCCCACTCCCACTCTTTGTACAGTGACATCCCAATGTCAGCAGTTCTCAATCTCTATAACACAAATCACGAAGTGTCTCAAGAATTGGGTTATATTTTTTCCCTGTGTTACAAAACATGAATTTCTCAGACATGAAATTTTTGGAAAGAATGTACCAGCGTGAAAACTTTCCTTGGGAAATTTCCTCATGTCCAAGATGACATTCCAGGTTAAAATAAGTGTGGTTAACATAAACACATCATGAACTGATCTCTAGTCCTGGAATCAACACACTTATTTGGGGGTTAGGTGGTTTAAATGAAATTCAAACCTCTGCTCTTCTGGACCTTCCACAACATGCAGAGTGCCTTGGCCACCAGGCTATTGCATAACCTGTGTGTGTGTAAAAGCGTCAGTGGACAGAAGAGAGCTTTACATTGATCTCTGGCTGTACTTCAGTGGGAATGTTACTTCATTAAATATAGAACTGAAAGCTGAACACAAATTTCAGGATTTGACCTTATATGTATGTGGTTATTTCACATACACTTTCTACAGTAAGATAAAAAATAATTAGGTGTAGGCTGTTTTATAGGAATCAATAAATGACTTGAAAGAGTCAATGCTCTAGAGCACAATTTATACCTATTAACCTGAGTCTGCCTGAAGCATCCTGTGCTTTCATCATTATTGTTTAAATAAATGAAAATGAAGATCAAAAGTAACAATCTTTCCAGGTTGCTAAAATGCAGCACTTGTGAAGCATGCCGCTTAACCATCTGGTCTTAGGAAAAATGCTATTTATATACAACATGCAATAGTGTTTGCACAGTACCACTTAATTGCAGACAGGTAGTTTTATCACACCAGGTTGAAAATTCATGCTGTATTTTTGGAAAAAATCAATTGTGTCATTCTTTTGCCTGCAGCAGTATGACATACAGTTTTCCTTCTTTCTGAACATTGTCTTCTCCACCTTTTGATACATCAGTGTAGTCTTGCTTGGCATGTCTTACAAAGAATGCTTGGGACAAGAAATTTCCATTTTTTTCCCCATACAAATTGATTAGTGGAGAGTTTGAAGTATGCTGTTTCCTTGATTTCTTAAGGGAATAGATCTTGTACTATTGCACCGTCTTCTGCCCTTTCACCCATTTTCACCAGCAACCCTGAAATTTGCTGTGAGATTTCAACAAAATTTTGTTTTAGTTGAAAAAACTTACTTGTTTTAGTTGAAAAAACTTATTTGAACTTACTACTACCATTCCGCTCTTGGGAGTCAGCATTTGACAAATTTTACTATGCATTTTCTTCCCCCCCTTCCCCACATCCTAACATTGCTGAGACTTCAGGCTTTCCAGGCAAGGTACCTTCTTGGAAATAGACTAAGAGACAAAAAACACTGCAAAAGCAGCACCAACTAAAGCACAACATGGTGCCAACATCCTTTATGCCAAAACCATGGGTTGCTGGGTTTTCTTTGAAGCTCAACTTGTTTGCACAAATAATTCACTCCTAGCCAAATATTTTATAATGTCTGTAACCATAAATTCCTGTGGACTGTGTGCTGCTAGTTTTGCTCTTAGTGCACTCTGTTCATCCTGTCTTTGTCTGGCTAACCTGGATGTGCCGAGAGCTACAGCTGGGTCTCTTTCTAGATTCTTTTGATGGGATTCCTCTTACCCAGCCAAAAGTGATGGTTGAATTGCCCTCTAGAAGTACCTGTTTTCCTAGGGAAACCTAGGGAATTTGGAAAACTGGCTTCGTCTAGACATGTTGCCCATAGTAACCATGATGCTATCATGAAGCACAGGAAGAAGTCCTCTGGGGGGAAAAAAGCCCATGGGACTGATGTCATTAGAAGATGTGTAGGAGTGGATAATGTAATTTTGTATTTGCAGAGTCATTTCTCGGTTTCATCTCTGCCACAGATTACTATGGGTCTTAAGGAACAGATCTAGAAGAAAAAAAAAAAACGTTGAAAATATTTATGGAAATTAAAAAGAGAAAAATGTATGAACTGCTATTCTAACCACTTGTTGCAACTGCTGAATCTCTCTCTCAGGTTAAAAGTGATAGGTACACTGCAGAAAAAAACCCTCATCTCGCACTGGTATCTGCCACTCAAACCCACCACAGGAAACTTGAACAGGGGAGCTGGTTCCTGAGAAAAGTGACTGGGTTTCCATACAAGGGGCAGCTTTTTGACCCTCCTAAATGCTATGGCCCCTTTGCCATAGATTTTAGCTGAGGCAGCAAGTCACCACCAAAATTCAGGATTTAGCAGGGTGTTTTTAATATGCAAGACTAGGTTGATCTCCAGTCTAGGAGACTGGGATTCACAGATGTGAATCTCTTCTGTGTCCCTGCTGCAGCTGGAGAGAAAGTATTCTCCCCTGCCTGTCAGTGGTTTTCACTGGGCTCACAACATCTCCAGCCAGCTTTTTGGTTTTTTTGTTTTTTTTTTTTTTTGCAAACATTTTTGTCTGTACTGTTATATTCATTTAAATATACATGCAGAATGTATATGTCCCAGCTTGCCTGGGACAGTTAGCTATAGAAAAGGCTTAACTGAAGCACAGGTAATTCATGAAGTTGAATGTTTACATCAATCGTTGAAGTCAGCCAGTGTTTGAATGCAGATTTGCAAGAATTATGAACACAAGTAAGAATACATCTATTGAACAGTTTGCAATCATGCCACAGGCTGACATTTTGTTTCAGAAAACATTCATTAAATTATTTGGCATAGCAACCAAGTAAGTAAAAATCAAATTATTTGTGGATACGAACCAAAAAATTCTCTACTCCTGCTGAACGCATGGTTTACTGTGAGTCACATTTAATCCAAAGAAGAATTTTTATGAGCCAGTGCTAGAAAACAATTGATGTGGCAGAAACAGGGGTTAAATGAGGAGGAACTGAAATTAGAGGTCTACATGCTGGACCATCTCTAATATCTGAAGGACTAAGCTCAGATATACTGAAAACTTCCCCTCCAGGACTATGTCCTTTTCAAACTGACTGTTTCACAAATGAATCTATCATGTTGTATTAATATCAGCCTCAACATTCCTCTTTGAAACTCAGCTGTTTGCATGATTTTTATTATTTGAGAATTTCATCAGTCTCCTGAAATTCAGGCTTCCCGTGAGGCTTGTATGGTTTCTCACAACCATTGCCTGCAAGCCTGCTGCCCTACAGCATGTGACAGGCTGTGAGCCCAAGTCCCTGCGAGGCCAGTTTTACCTCAATTTCAGATACATATACTGTAGTTAGGTCTGCGAGAGGGGGCAAGAGGTAGCCTCCTGAGGGCTTGCCCTCTCACAGGAGTTCGTGTGCTGAGAACCTGGCATAGGTAGATGAGCAGCCTGATGAAGAGAAAAGCTTATGTCAGTGCTGACTGGAAACAAAATTTTCATTTGGTATTTCATAGCACTAGAGATTTGATCAACCTGGTTCACCCAAATTGCAAATATTTCTGAATTCCCCCATAAAATGGAAATTCTCTGCCTGAGTTTTTTGCAGGAGAGGAGACATTGGCTCACTGCTCTCACCTCTCACAGGTGCAGGCTTGCTGGCATTAGTGGCTTGCCAGTCTCCTCTGACCACCCATCTTCCTGGCCACTGCAACAAGCTTGGTCTGCACAGAGCATTTAGGCAGGCACTGTGCTTTTTTATTCTCTTCTGCTTTGCAGCGAGGCAATGACCCGTATGACTTACCTGGCTGTCATATCCTAAAGGAACAAAAAAACAACACTTGCTTTATGAATCAGGAGATAGTAAGGCAAGGAGATAGCAGGCAACGTAATGCCTGCCTTTCTCCAGGGCTTAATTCACCTAGCTTGCCTTGGAAACTCCTTGACTTCATGAGAATAACTGATGAACATTAGTTACCATGCTTCCTCTTTTTTTTTAGACAATGAAGTCATTGCAAAGGATGGAAATTTGTTACTGTCTTTTTGTCCGAAAGAAACTATGGGAATGTAGCTTCTGGAGATTTTAGGTCCACATGTATATGCTCTGGTGCTAAACTCCTGGCTGCAGAAGAGTTTGAGTGAAAACCAGAGCTGCTTTTGCCTTGTGAATATAAAAAAAGCCACTGGAGTATCTAAACTGTATTCATGCCTTTCTGTTTTAAGCGCAGAGAAACCAAGAGATGAAAAAAGCAAATTTAAAATATGTGAGAAGGATGGTGCAAGAGGAGCCTTGGTCCACTGTGGTAGACCTTAATTTTGGATTACCTTCAGAAGTTCAGATCTTAGCCTCTTTCACCCAAGTCCTGACTGTCATCATTATTACTCTAGTGGCATATACCTGGATGAATATGCAGATACTGTATTAATTGGTCAGACTTTAGGGCTTTGCATCTCCTGTATACGGCAGCCACACAGTTTCACTCTCCAAATCTATAGTATGGAAGGCAGCAAATACTGCATCAGTCATATTTTCCATTGCATGCAGTCGCCCAGGCAGGAAGTTACAACATGCTGGAACAAGCATTCACAGACACTTTGAAGATGAGAGGGTTGCATTTTTTCTTTGGTGTAGTTTGCTTCTTACATCAGTATCTAGGGCCTTTTCGTCTCCTCATTGCTCTCTGGTAAGGCTGACAAAGTGCTGAAGCAGGCTAAGGGTTTTAGGAACCTAGATGAGGTTTTTAAGGACAGGTCATGTGTGTTTTTGTTTGGGATGGCCTAGGCACAGAGTCATATCTATTGCAGCAAACATAGAGCAGCTCAAATGAATGTTATAATGGTGTCTTATACGTGGTCAAAATAAAAGATTAGGCAAGACTGCTCAGACTCAGAAAAATATACCCTTATTTATATGCAGTGTCTTCTGCCTAGAAACATATGAGTTGTTTGCTTTCACTGTACTGAAAGATTAATGGATGCTTTTTAGTTAGAAAGAAAAATTTATATATTTTAAAAATACAGGCAGAGTTGGATAAAGAAGATGCCACAAGCTCACATTTGATTAGATCACAAATCTTTTCCTCTTTACATTTATAAGGAGAAGAAATATTTAACCTCTGTTTGTAAAATCTAGCATATTTGGAGCCTGTTGTTCCAAGTATTATCTTCTTCTGACATTCATTCTGTTTCACCTAGAGTCAGTAGCCCCTTGTTTTAGCCAAAAAACTCTCTCCTAATTGTTCTCTGGTACTAGCCAGGCTGACAGTGTCACCTCACAGCCATCCGTTTCAGCTGTCCAAAAAACTTGCTATCAGTTCTTTTCTCCATTGTGTTCCCGTTTGGGTTTTATGATAATAATGAATCTCAATAATGACAATAGCAATAGTAAAAAGTCATATCCTTGGAAAGACTAAATGCATTCTCTAAAAAGGATAAATCTTAAGATAACTCACTGAGACCTGCATCTTTCTTAGACTTAGGCAATGGAGGTTATTTCCTCCTTCACACCAGTTTTGTCCTAGCAAAACTCTGTTAATGGGTTTCTTTGTATGTGCAAGTGAGAGAGGGCAATTAAGTCTTCGTTGATAAAGTGAGTAGGAGTTAGGAAGATTTCCTTTGCTTCTTATGTGTTCCATTTATGAAGGAAATAAGAACATGGTCTAATACACTCTTCATACAAACAGCCTTTTGGGTACCATACCTATTCCCCATTAATAGCTTTCTGATGAAATTAGCTTAGTGTTCTTGCAGAACTTTTTGAAGTTGATGAGCCAAACTATTATCTATTTATCCATTTCCATGTGTATTCACACACAGGGAAGCTACTGAACAACTTCAGCAAAGCATCTGAGTACTTTAAGCACACAATCATTGCTCATCTCCTCAATTTCACCATCATGGAAGAAAACATTACTTTTATAGCCAAGTTCTTACTGTTATTGTCCCCATCTTTACATAGGAGAAGCGGTGACACAAGCATCACATATTAATGAACATAACCAGTTTGCAATAGTATGTTACCTCAGGTGAGTACCATTACTATTTAATGGGTAAGAGGGACAGTAAGGATTTTCTTGTTGTTCATTTAACTGAGTCAGTGCAAATATTTCAGCTCAATGGCCTGAATGCAGTTGTCAGTGTAAACAGTTCCTCATTAGATAGAAGCTCTGGCAGTCACATCAGAAGTTAATGGTTCTTCAAATGTGAAAATAAAGATAACAGCAGGCTTCTCTCTATGATTCTAACAGAATCATTTGTTCACTAGAGGGAAGATTTTATCCGTGTGGCTATTAATCTTACATGAATGCTTCTGGTTAAGGTCTGTATCCGGGACCACATAAAAAAGAGAAAGGTTTTGTCTCCCTGAAGAGCGAGCACCAAATGCAAAACCTTCACTCTGCGCTCTAATTCTGGACACAAGGGGTGAGAAATCCACACCTTCATAACAGATACAGTCTGTTAGCTCAGGGTATTATCATATCCTCTACCAAAACAACAACCAAAACCGGACAACTACAATCAGTTAATCTGCATATTATGCAGATAAGGAATTATGTGAACTTGTGGCAATTGGAGGAAGATTTATAGGGGAGCTGCAGGCAGTTTGTTTCCTTTTCCCTGAAGAGTTTTGTTCTTGCTGAGGGAAGCCTGAGGAGGCTGCACTTTTTGGCCCTAGGGGCAGAGATCTCTTGAATAGAAGCATCATCCTGGCAGGTCGGACCAAAACGCCTCCAACCCAATACTCTGCCTGCAACGCTAGAAAAAGTCGATACGATTTTGGGAAGGTATGCAAGCTTCAGTACATTCAGTGATCCATTATCCTGATACTGCCCCAACATCCAAAACTGTTCTACTAAGATTGTTAAAGGTAAGATTAGGTGAGGTGTGCTGTGATTTCTGCATTTCATTTACCTCCCACCTTCAAGATCTTTTAAACCTCAGTCACATCCTCTTGTCAGTCTCCTCCTCCTCAAAGAGCCCCAGCCTTTTAAATCTCTCTGAGTTAAGCAGCTGCTTCAGAGTCTTGAATTTTGTAGTTGCCCTTCTCTGCACTTTCTCTAACTCCACTCCATTCCTCTTGAGATATGAAGACCTGAATCATCCACAGAACAAAGTACAGGACTTGGTTTTATATAGCAGCAAAATGATGCCCTTTGTTTTATTCCTAGTTCCCCTCCTGATTATGTTCAATATTTTATCAGCCTTCCTGGCTGCCACTGTTCATTCTGCCAATTATTTTGTGGCCTGTCAACGAGTACTCCAAGATATCTTCTCCACTAGATAGGAGTTGGACTAGATGATCTATGGTTGGACTAGATGATCTTAGAGGCCTTTTCTAGCCTTAACAATTCTATGATTCTATGAGTTGAGCATCATGGAGGTATATTTTAGTTTGGTTTTGCATCACTTCATATTTCTCTATCTTGAATGTCTCTGGCACTTTTTTGCCCACATGAGTTCTTTCTGGAGTTACTTGCCTTCGGTACAGCACTGGACTGCTGGAAAGAGCTTAATACCATCTGGAAACATGGGGATTTTAGTATAGACTTATGTCTTCAGGTCATTGACAAAGATGCTTAATAAAACTCGTCCCAGTGCTAGTCCCAGCAAAGGAACTAGTGATTACCGATTCATGTTTGTCCTAAAAAGTCTTTCCTGTTGTTTCCTATTTTTAAGTAGATTTCATTCTGCAGATAGATATTCCTAATAGTTTTTTCCTAGAGGTACCAAGACAATTAAAACAAAAGGATTATTCAGAACAAATAATAAGAATATCACCAGGCACATTAGGTAGCTTTTAAAGATAAAGTTTAGTGGCAGGAGTCTACTTCTGTCAGGCACCTGGGAAGGGTGAAGAGAATGGCCTAAGTCAGATTTTCTGCCCATTATTCTGTCTTGTGCTCTTTGTCCTGAAACACTGTGTACTTTGTCGTCTCTTCTGTATCCCCTTGGACTGGTTCACCAGTCTCTGCTTTCCTCTGTTCACTGAACTGAAGAGCATTGAGGCCCAGCACAATGATCATGAATTGTTGCAAAGTTAACATTAAAATTGTCTGTTTAAGTTTAGCAATATTGAAGAACATAATATTTATGTTCTCAGATGATGTCTGAGAGCCATATATGAGCTATTATTGCAGCAGTTTTATTTTTCGTTTGTATCTTAGTGATTTTTTTGCTTTCAGCACTGACTTCCCTGTGGAAGATGCAACTGAGGTGCTAGACAACAAGGTTAAATGGTCAACAAATATCACCAGCCAAATACAAAGGGTGGTGGACAAGAGAGTCTGTGGTGCTGAACTGAAAGAGCTGTAAATTACCATACTGACATGTTTAGCACTACTTTAGTATCAAAGTGGGGAACCTGTCATGTGCTGATAATTAGGAAAAACCTCTATGTGGTTGAGCTCCTTGGTAGACTTGCAGGGATCACAGAATCCATCTAAAGGTTTTTATTCTAACAGCTTACCCCATGTTTTATTCAGCTGTTATTAGATCTCGTGAACAATAAAGGTCAAGTAGTTCTTCTTGAGGCTTGTTATATTTTCTTTGTGGTGATACAGGTTTTCTTGAGACTGCTGTCACTTGTCTGGCAGCTCCTTGCCAGAATGGCATAAGATAATATGCAGCAGGGGAACTTCTCCCCTTTTATCCTGCACCTGATGATACCTGCCTCCAAATGGACACTTGCAGCTTTGCAGGATGCTCACAGATCAACAGGCTTATTTTGATTCTCAAATACCTTGTACAGTTACTCAGAAATACAGTTCTATTTACATCTATCATTTCAAATGAAAAATATGTACTTTCTTCCTAGTCAGTTTTTCCTGAGGAGTCTGCTAACACTAGACTTTGAAAATTCAATGATACTTAAAGGATTCTCTTTAATCACCCTAATACTATAGCTGATCTGGGGATTTGGGGGTTTACTTCTCTTTCATGGTCCCCTTTCACTCTTAGTCCTTACATAGATGCAAGGCGATCCTATCAGCCCCTTATACGGGTGTAAGGGGAGCTACACAGTGCTCTCTGGTCCAGGATGTGGGGACAAGTTTCCCTTCTCCTGCTCCATGACATTTGATTTGTTTCCCATCTATACAAGTTTATCTTTAGGCATGTTTCATTATTTTCTAAAAAATAGTGACATAATCCAGCCTAGCTTTCCTGCGAATGACATTTTTGAGGTGCTTTCTGTACTTTGTAAATCATGCCTGCAATGGTCACTGTATGAACATCTTTCTTAGCACAGTGTTTAGCTGCCTTTTGAATTTTCAGACACCAGACGCAGTACAGACTTGGCATTTCTATTTCTCCTGATCTCCCCAAGCTCCATTTTGTCCCCTTCTGATGGCTTTTGAAGCTCCTGCCCTGCCAGCCTTGCTATATATTCATAAAATGCACAATGTTGGCATTTCAGGTTTGTTAGTAGAAAAGGTCATTTGGTTTAGTATTCAAATATCTTCCTGATGAAGATAAAAGAAGGGAAGAAAAAGAATATGCATTCATACTTAAATCGCAGTTAGGAAAGCTTAAAACCCCTAAACTTAGTACAGAAAGTCAGGAAGTAAATGGACAAGTCAGATAAGAAAAAGGTTGTTGGAGAGAGTGTATCAGTTTATTTTTCAGCAAAACTGAACCAAATTCAACATTACTGTGATAATCAGCCAGGAGACAAACCACTGCAAGTCCCACAGCTCAGGTAACTAAGCTTACCCTTCTGTCTCAAAAGTGGAAATGATTTTGTTTTACACTACCTGAGCTTAAGACTTTCCCATCCAAAGAGTGAAAAATGCTGTTCACTTAAACATGAAGACTTTAATTACTATTTTCTAAGGGTTGTAGCTATGATTACCATGGTCTGTTCAATGAGAAGTAACACTCAGAGCATACTAAAACAGAAAAATACGTAGTTTTGTTCACCAAGAGAAAAATTAGAATTATCCTTATTGCAGGTAGAGAAATATTGTTGCTGTCTTTAGTAACTGAAGATGTCAGATTTTTTGCATGCTGGTGGAGTCATTTCTATCTTGATGGGAAGTAACAAGAAAGAAGATATTAAACATCTTTCATACAAATGTGTATTGTTTCATGCATCTTTATGCATATTAATTATTATCAATCATTGCTTTACATGTGATCAAGAAGACTGGCTTTAGGAAAGTTGTCTTAGAGCCTGACAGTTAATACATTAATTCTTTCCAACTGACTGCAAAGTTTGCACATTCCACATCACCACTGTTAAATTTTTAGGAAAGCTTAGAATCCATTCTCCAGAGGCTACCAAAGCTTGGTTTGAGAGCTGATGAGATGAGGGACAGCTGCAAGGCAACAGATGGATACTGTGAAATAGGTGAGCTGTAAGAACCTCATCCAGATACTGTGAGCCAGAGAACAAATGAGTGAAACAGTGACTATGGTACAGTAGTGATTTATGTGGTAAAAGCTTCGAAAAACCACAAAAAAACAGGAGCATCATAAAGAGGAACATGAAGGAAGACATGAAAATAATTTTGAAGGCATTCAGAAAGGAAATTTTAAGGTGGAGGTTCTATAGAAAAATCTGACATGGAAATGGAAAACAAATCTTAAGTACATGATGAAGATGGACATCATTTGTGGGGCAAGGATGGGATTAGAAATCAGCTGTGCAAGAAATACTATCCAGAGCAAGCCTGGGTCATAAAGTACATTGTCAGTGAACACCAATGAAGCTACACTCATGTATTACAGAAGGGGTGCAAGGCATAGATGCTGTGATGAAAGTAGCAAGCCAGGACAATTATCTGTGCAACACACTTTGTATTGAGTGGGGAGGACTTGTAAAGGTCAAAATGGAGAACTTCTTAACAACTTGCTCTCAGGCAGATGAGGAAATGGATATAAATATGCAAATAGAGAACACATGAGAAGGAAAGCTAGAAATGAAAGGTTTTACTTTGGGACAGAGTAGCAGGAGGTAGTTGAACATCTTTCTTAGCGGTTGTCTGTCTTCCTTTATTTTCATGCCCTTAGACATTTTCATCTTATTCTTAGCTCTCCTATGGGAAAGAAATCAGTACTGTAATATTGCAACAGGATCTTAGAAGCCAGACACATATTGCAGAGGCTCTTCCCCTATTCTCAGGGTTAACCAGAGCCTGGTTTGAGAGGCAAGAGAGGATTTATGCTTTTTAAATGAGCCTTTTGGAAGTGTTGCCCGCATGTAAATACCTATCTTACATCCAATGTGCAAGTTAACCTGAAAAGAGGCAGGAGCTGGACTGTTAAGATGTTCTCCCCAGCTGCATGGAGTCAAGGAGCAGAGAAGCAAGGCTGGACTAAGCTGGCATATGTAGGATGAGTACATAATGTCTAGAATGGCAATTTGCAATGAGGTCTATTTTCTTGACTGACTAGATGTACAAAGGAATCCAAATTGTAACCTTGAATGTGCCATTTAATAAGTTGAAAGGCAATGGATAATACTGGTGACAAAACTAGCAGAGTCTGAATCTCCCTTTAGGAAAGCTCAGTTGCTTGTTCTCAGTAGTTGAGCTGAGACAATGATACGCTTTACTATTTGTCATGCTGGGGATTGCAACTAATAGTAGTCCCTTAAAGTGACAATCTGTGCTCATATCTTATTTCTCATTAACATATAGCACTCTTGAGTTTTGACCACTGTTTTAATTGCCTTGCTAACTAGTTACAAACACCATCTTTTTCACTACTGAGAATCAAAATAAGCTTTTTAGGATCTCAATAGCAGAAGTAAACACAATCACAGTGACTCCATTTCCTGCCTTGTCACTCAATGTTTTGCATGTATTGTCCCATCCCTGTCATGGTACACACTCCATGCATTTTAGACTCCAATGCATTTGCTCTTCACAGCTGAATCCCCATCTCATTTTCCATTCCATCCTGCTTTCCCTCTTATTTTATTTCTGTGTTCTTCAAATCACTCTTCCTCTCTGGACTCGCTTTCCTACTTCTTCCTTGTCCTTCTTCTGCTCCTTCTCACTTGATTAAGTGGAATCGCTCTATCCTTTCTCACCAGTTCCTCCTTGTCAGAGCTGGAAGCCTCCTCAGAGTGGCCTTCATGGGTGGATTGATCCTTTTGCAAGTACAAAATGCATTATACAACTCTGCATCAAGCCTTCTGCCTCTGCTGCCTGCAGTGTCTTTTCATTTCAGGCTGGACTGCATCCCAGCAAATTGACAGCTGCAGCTGGAACCCAGTAACAGAAAACCAGAAATTGGCACTTGGTCAATTTTTAGGCTTTCATTACAAAAGTAAGACAAATCTGCTTTTCTGATGACAAGAAAACATATAATAGCAATAATATGCACTTGAAAATCACATTGAGAAACACCAGAGCTTATCTAGTTCCGTCCAAATAAATTTGCTATCCCAAACACTGAATGAAAGCAACAGGAAAGAAATAAAAAGATCAGCCTTCGATATGGATGAAGATGATAAACATTTAGCATACATTGCTGAAAGAAAAATAAGCAAAAAGATAAATTGCAAATCACC
Source organism: Scopus umbretta (assembly GCA_013400535.1). Taxonomy (NCBI): domain Eukaryota; kingdom Metazoa; phylum Chordata; class Aves; order Pelecaniformes; family Scopidae; genus Scopus; species Scopus umbretta. The sequence continues at coordinate 8,338 of VZTL01006446.1, read as the reverse complement.
ACGTGGCCCAATTTTAGCCAGAGCTGTTAGCTTTTATTGGAGGTATTTTGCATTTTTCTGCAAAGAGGACAAAACTGGTATACTGATCTGCTCGCATCTTTATTTCTTGTGGTTCTGTTTGCTTAGAAAGAGTGGGCAAAGACTATTTTTCCAGAAAAGCAATAAGTAGGCAGTAGGAGGCAGTCCCTTTGTGCTGCAGCTCAGTCACCCTTCTTGCACCTCAAAGAAAACAAAGGTTTCTTGCTCTCATTTCCCCTCAACCAGACTCCATCCACTCAGATGCCACCCCATCAGGCTACTCCCTTTCCCCAGCATTAGGGACCGCAAAACCTCCCATCTGAGCCATGTTGTTCACTCCTCAGATCTACATGCAGCTAGCCTCAGGGACTGCTGCAGCAACCCATGGTTTTCTTGCCATGTACCCCTGCATTGAGTTGTTCTCCCTTATTCTCCCTGAATGAAAGACTGATGCCCTCCCCAGAACCATAGTACAAAAGCTGAGCCCTCAGCACAGGGCATCTCATTTGGAGCTATGTGGAAAAGTGTGTGCTGCACAGTGTGCTCAGGAAGTTGGATGCCCCTGGGACAGGAACACCTCCTGAACAGCTGGCCCAGCTTGCCCAGCCACCCCATGCTCTCATTAAGTCTGATGTTTTGAGGAAACGTTAACCCTACTCCTCAGGCACATCAAGGCTGATGCATGCCCAATCATCAGCTGCTTTGTGAGGGAGCTGTACAGTCCATGTGGGCATATTTGTGTCTTGGAGATGCCAGCTAGCAAGGTGGGAGCCCTACAGCTGTGGTGCTGTTAGTTAGAGTTACATGATACTAACATTGTTGAGGGTTTGTGACAGCTCCTTGTGCAGCTCATGAACTTTGTCACTCCACTGTTTGCAAACTGTCAAGTTAACCAGGCGTGTGCATTTAAGGCTGCTGTCTGTCTCAGTAGTATCCTTCCTCAACCAGCTGGAAAAAAACACATTAAAAATCAATCTAAAATGCTCAACACAATCCTCAGTAGAGTACTTAAGAAAATTTCTTACTGAAGCTTATTTCAACACTATATTCACTTTGGATTTTCCAGCGTATCTGTTGCTGAGTTTGCAACAGGTCTTCTTGGTTTGGTTATCAGTGGTTGTTTTTTTACAGGAATTCTAACAGTCCTAGGAAAACCCCAGCAATAAAAACAAACAAGCTTTCAAGCAAAGCCAAAATCAGAACTGAAAAAATGGGAGTCAATACAGAAAAAGATGTTTCCAGTGTATGCAAGGATAGTCATAGTGTTAGAGGTTTAAATGGAACTAAATTAAATTTTTCTAAAAATTAGAATGATTAAGAAATTATTGTGGCTGATTCTGTTCATTTCCATCCTGCAAATAACATTTCTTTGAGGTGCTGAGTCAGGAAGAGCTGGAACACTCTGTACCAGCATAGAACAAGGCACTTGGAGCTATGTATGAGAAGAGATACTCTGCCTGCTTTGAGTCAGAGAGTGCTTACAGACAGACAGACAGACATGTATTTACAGAATACAATTACTTATTTACAGAATACAACTAGGAAAAATACAGCAAGATGATAGCAGTTTTGGTTTGTGCCAGTAAGCATAGTACCCTGTCTCATGTAATGAAGCTGTTAGGACAGACCATGTGAAACTTAGCATTAAGCTGTGCACTACTTAACCACTTGCTGCTGACCTGGCTTCTGCGAGCCTGGAACTGAAACTCCTGTTTGTGTGCAGAGGAAGGACCAAAAGGGCAATAAACTGGGATGGGACAGGAAGGTGTGTCTGTAAAGCTTTTGGTGAACTGTCTCCAGTTCTCTGCTTTCTCCACAGGATTTCCAATCCTCTTGTTCCTAAACTAACCTGTGGGAGGGCAAGCTGATCATTGTGCGCAGACTATAGCAATAGCCCCCTGCACCACTGCTGTCTCCATCTTATACTGGTTTGTCCAGTGCTCTCCCTTGGTTGGGCCAGTGTGAGCAGACACCTTCCGAGGCAGGATGGGATGGAGGAGTGACTACAGGTTTATGCTCCACTAAACTCATCTGTTTTGACTTTTATAAGAGTAACCTGGGTGAAGGCATCAGGACCTGAGGCTCTCCCAATAATATGTGCAAATATCACAGGCGTGCCTTGCCCCTCACATCCTGGGAAAAGACATGGCTTTTTGTGGTCTTTAGGCCTCAAGCCAAGGAGCAACTTATTTCAGGGATAGATTCCCCTGGACTGAGCAAGAGTCCAGCTTCCACTCAATCCCACCACACACTTAATCCCACCACCATCATTGTCACGCCAGCCCACCTCTCCCACAGCAGCACCCACCCGACAGCCTACCTAGCAGTGATGTACATCAAACAGCATCAAGGTATCTCTCCAAGTCTAGGTGAGGGCGAAGCTGCCAGCACAGCTTCACAGACTGTGGTTTTGCAGCATGCAGTTAGTGCCAAACACCCTCAATGGCATGAGATTTTAAAACAGTAAGGAGACTCAGAAAGCAGCTTGGGGACATTTCCTGGCTTGAGAATTGGTATCAGGTGCAGAAACAGATGCTAGAAAGAGCCAGAGTTGTTCAGGAAACTATCCAAAGGTGCTCCATCACAGGGAAGGAGAAGATCTGGGCTCTCAGCCTCGGAGGGGGAAGCAGTGAGAGCTAAAATGTCTCTAAAACAAATATTTAAAAAGAAGGCCCTGTAGGATTTGACTGCAGGGTATCCTAGGAGCTTCATGGGGTAGCTGGGGTGAGGAGAGGAGTTGGATTAATTCCTGCAAGACACCACTGCTTCCGTCACAGCTGATCTGCCAGGACCAGATGTTTCTTGCCACAAGGAGGATGAGTAATAGAAGGAAGCCAGAACAACAGGATTTTGTCTTTTTTCATGTTCTCTCTGTTGGGGAAGGGAGAGGGAGGTGTGTTGTTAACAGAATATTAATGAGTGGTCTGGTTTGTCTCCCAAAGCAGGTAGTCACGCAAGGTGCTTCTTTTAAATAGCAGCAAAGGAGCTGAAGTTGACTGTCTGCACAGGGCATCTGTGGCAGCTGTACTCTGGCAAGCACAGCACTCTCCAGGAGCCACCCAAAAAGCTGGTGCTGGGGTACAGCATCTTTGCCCAGGGACAAAGATATGATATATGATTATGATTATGATTATGATATGATGCAGGGAAGCAAAGCTAGATCCCTCTCTCACCTCCAGAACCAAGCTACCCCAGTTCACTTTGGTGATTGTCCTCTGATCACTTCAGAGAGGCCACTCCTCACTTTTGGAAAGTGCCCAGACCAGAGAAAGATGTACTTTGAGCATCATTACTCCCAGACCCGGGCCCTTCTCTCAGGGTCACCAATTGACCCTTCCCTGTCCCCTGCCAAATCTCCCCCCTGCAAAAGGTCGTCTTCTCATCAGGGAGGAGAAGGACTCAGACCACTTCACAGGTCCCCACCATAGCACTGGGGAGCAGAGTATGCACCTCCTGGGGCACCCTGCCAATGCCGGGGCTCCCGTGCCCAAAGGAAATACTCTCCTTTTTCGGGTGCCCCTCCCTTAACCATCCCCTGGCTCTGATGTTAGGAGCCAGCCAAGGTGGGAACATGGAGTAAATCAGAGGCCCTGATGGAGCAAAAAAGCCCCCAAATGGGGTGGTCCTGCCTAACCTGGCATCCCCTTCCCAGAGTTTCTCCTGCTCCCTGGGATGTCCCATGGGAAGGGGAGGTGGGAACAGGGCAGGCACGATGCCACCCCAAGCAAGGTCTGAAATATCAGAGCTGTTCATCACAGGTGGGAACCTCATCATGTGAACCTAGAGGAAGAATCAGTGTTTTCTGCAATGATGAAAGTATTTGAGAAATTTGGATTTGGCAGTCCTTAGGTATCTTTAAGAGGTGAGGTTGTCATGGCATTTATTTCTTTCTTTTGAAAGAGCTTGGCTGCCAATTGTATCTGATATATGATGCATCCTTGGCTCCCACAACACTGCTTCAGTGTGGGTTGCTGCTACTGCTGTGAGTTTATGGACCTTTTAATGCAAATGCAGTTTCAGTGCTCAGGTGGGTTGTACTGCACTGGCTGGCCGTATGAGATACAGCCTTTGAACAAAATTAATTCAGAACATTTACTCCATCATTGACTGTTGACATGATGTCTTATTTCTTCAACAGTCTGTTTGCAAGTGAAATATGCACCTGAAAATACAGTGTTATATGCTGTTTTAGCAACCAAACACAAACAAATACTGAGATCATTATTACTTGGGGATACATTTAGGTTGTAATTCTCTCTTTATTGATGGATTTTCTTTCTGTCTCTCTGGGAAGTGATTGTTACAGCTTATTCTTCAGCCTGGTCCCCAAAGGAAATAAAGCTTCCTTGGCCTCTGTGAGTTTGTACGTGTCTATATGTCTATTCCACTCTGTTAACTGTTGAACTACAGGCAACTTTGAACCCATGTTAGAAAACAGTTTTGTGAAAATAAGCAGCCAGGTAAAGGACAGAGACTGCAGTAGTGCCTTTACAGAGGATAGGCTATTGTCAACTCTGCAAAATCCAACTATATGGAAGAGATGGCAATGGGGACTGGGCTTCATTAGCTCTCATGTTGCTCACATGATTATTTGTTTTCTGTACTAAAGCCTGCAGAACAGGGATAAGCTCTTTCTTGTTAGCACCTCTGCAGTAGATCCCGCTAGAGGACATTTCCAGGTAGTCAATAAGTCAATCAGCTGGCCTGTGCCAGAATAGTATTAAAGAGTGCTGCTGTGAGCCACCTTCTGACATTTCAGTTTAGTCCTTGGGCAACACTTGGTCTTTCTGATATTGTCAGGTGGCATTTCAGACAAAAATGCAGGCCAACGTTTCCTCTCAGAGCAGCTATATAAACATGACAGATCTTCATTATGCATGGTATAGACATGAGATCACTTGGGGTAAAAATTCATGACGTTATGCGTGGTTATCTGGAGACAGATGATATGATAAGTTTAGGCCAGGTCCAGACTGCCAGGCATTGACAGAGGTAGACAAGTCTGCAGCTTGCTGCTCCTCTGCTGTAAATCTCAGCCTTGCTGACCTCTATGTTAAACAGGGCTAGAAAATGTGACTACCAGTTTATAACATTTTCTTCCTGTACTTGCTCCTGTGAGGATGGGGCTGCTCTGAGCACTGTGAGAGGCAGCCTGATGGGAGTGCAGGACAGCCACCCCTGGCTGGAAAGCCCTTTGCTGCAGTAGGGCCAGCCTGCAGAAGAAACCAGCCTACCTGCCAAGAGTGCTGGATGGGATTCATATGTGCCTATTCGCTTTGCTCATTTCAGACATGAGAACTCACTGGGGTTTCCCTGGTAAACAACTCTATGCGATCTTTGCTGCTTAAACATACTTGGCTCAAAATGCCTTGTTAGCTGTTTCAAACCACCTTCTAGTTCCCTGCTGTTATTTTACCTTTGCCTTATATTTGTGGAGCTTGTCATGAGCTTTAAATATGACAGACTGCTCAATATGGTATAGGTATAAACACCTCTGTAATAATTTTCCTCAATTGATTACACAAGGACAGCTCCTTTCTGCTCAGGAAACCAGCATCAGCATGCAGAAGCAGCCTGTGCTCTTTCCTTTTGGCTACCCCTGGCTGGCAGCATGGTGCCTCCCACACCCACCAACAGACACCCATGGGGGCCTCCACCAGAGGACAAGCCCCCGCTCCTCCCAGCTGCATGCCAGCTAGATCATGCTGTTACCCACCATCAGTGGGAGGACTCTTGCATGCCTGGGTGGTGTCACATCTGCTCACGTGCTGGGAGAACAAGGGAAAGCTCAGGGTGACACTGTGCCAAGACAGCTTGGCATTGACTGGCTTTTGCTGACTCCTTTCTTTCATATATTTTTATGCCCTGTATCTTCTCTTCCAGCACCAGCCATCTTTCTATCTCTCTCTACTGTTGTCCTTTTGTCATCCTGCCTTGGCCCCATCCCATGGACCTTCCATGTCACCCTCATTCCTCTCCCTTCTCTGACACTGGGAGGTGGCAGGAGGTTAGACCCCTTTCTCCAAAATCCTCTTCCCTTACCACCTGACATCAGTGTTCTCAACATACCCTCTTCCTGGCTCAGCCCCTGTCCCACAGATAAAAGTCCAATCGAGCCTACATTCTCCCTTTTAGGTCCCTTCTTCATGCTTGCATCTCCCACTGGCAGGGCAGCACAGTCTGTGCCTTCAGGTGTGAAAACAAACAGGAGACAATCGCTCATGTCACTGCACAAGCATCTAAAGACCTGTCGAGGCTAACATTTTAAACAATGAATGTTTTGGAAAGCTTCTATGCTATCACAAAGGCAGATGTTCCGCTGCATGCTGCATCTGTGCTCTGGGCTGCATGGCAGGGAAACAGCTCCTCCTGCCTCAGGGTGCCTTCATCTCACCAAGCATCTGCCTGCCTGGCTGGCATGGGCAGAGAAGACAAGAGTCTTCTGGAGACAATTTTCCTTAGCATAGAGAAAACTCCTTTTCAGCCCATGGTTCTTGTTTTCTCCATATTGATCCACTTACACTTTTCCACCATGGCTATGGAAAGTTAATGGCGGCATTTCAAGGAATTAGCTTGGCCATTGCTATAGATTTCTGAGAACTTGATTATAACACAATTTGTCTCAAAAGATTTTTACTGTCCTTTTGATTTTTTTTGTCCTTCTACAGCAGTGATCTTTCATTTCAACTCTACTTACAACTTTTTCTTACAGCCTTATACAAATATGATTTACAAATAAATGCCCTGATAGCACTTGTTCCTTGGCCTGGTTTCAGCTGGGATAGAGTTAATTTTCTTCCTAATAGCTGGCACAGTGCAGAGTTTTGGATTTAGTATGAGAATAATGTTGATAATGCCCTGATGATTTAGTTGTTGCTAGGTAGTGCTTACACTAGTCCAGGACTTTTCAGTCTCTCATGACCTGCTAGCAAGAAGCTGGGAGAGGGCACAGCCAGGACAGCTGATCCAAACTGGCCAAAGGGCTATTCCATGCCATATGACATCATGCTTAGTATAGAAACTGGGGAGAGTTGGCCTGGGGGTGGCAACCACTACTTGGGAACTGGCTGGGCATCGGTCAGCAGGTGGTGAGCAATTGCATTGTGCATATTTTGCATATTCTTCTTCTTCTTCTTCTTCATTCCTTGTCTGTCCTATTAAACTGTCTTTATCTCAATGCATGGGTTTTACTTTTTTTCCAAATTCTCTCCCCCATTCCACTGGGGAGGCAGGGGAAGTGAAAGTGTTGTTTAGCTGCCTACTGGGTTAAACCTCAAGAGTCTTTTTGGTGCCCAAAGTGGGGCACAAAGGGTTAAGTTAATGACAGATCTGACCAGAGCATGTTAAGGAAAATTCATTATAAGCATTCATTATATTGGTTTAACAGTCGCTGGTCACAATGTTGATTTATTTGCTCAAAGTTGTATGTTACTTGCAGTATATGTTCCCTGTTATGCTGTTTATCACTGCTAGGAGCTGGGTCAAGGTTATCATTTTCTGAGCTGTGTAACACTGGCTTATGATATGACAAAATTATTGGTCGTGAGACTAATCTGGTATTTGTACTCAGCATTGCCGTCATCTCTGTACTTTGGGAGCCACCTCTCAGAAACTATTAATAATTACATTCTTTACCTTTTCTCCCTGGAGAGCCAGTCTATGGGGGAGGCAGGGGGACACACATTCTCCCACTTATTCCCCTTCCCTTTCTCCTTCAGGCTAGTTAGAACAGCTCTTGAAAATTTTGAATATCCTTGGGATGTTCAAACCAGCATGGTCCTATTACTACATCTCCTGAATGTAGTTCAGGTCTTGTTTAGGTTTAAACAACTGAATAGTTGTTTAACTGTTTAACTAAGAATACCATCCAGAGATCTACCCCTGTGACGGACACTGTGGCTACTCAGACCCTGGCGACAGGCACTGCAGCTGAACCTGAGAACCAACCAGTGCCAGTATCAGTTGCTCCTATACACAAGAAGAAATACACAAGAAAATCAGCTTGTTTAGTAAGGAATGAAGATGAACCAGGGCCATCATGAGAACAGGAGGAGGAAGAGGCAGAACCTGTAAATGAGATGATAACAACCCAATCCTTCTCCCTGAGTGAGCTGCAAGATATGCGAAAAGATTTCAGTAGTTGTCCAGGACAGCACGTGGTCACCTGGCTGCTTTGATGCTGGGATAACAGGGCCAATAGCCTTGAGTTAGAGTGTAGGGAAGCCAAACAGCTAGGNTCCCTGAGTGAGCTGCAAGATATGCGAAAAGATTTCAGTAGTTGTCCAGGACAGCACGTGGTCACCTGGCTGCTTTGATGCTG
>VZTL01006435.1:7120-28089 GCA_013400535.1 Scopus umbretta | reverse complement strand
CGCGGGCCCCAGCCCAGCCCCACTTACCCGGCACGGCCAGGAGCAGGACGGCGAGCAGTTTCGGGCGGCCCATGGTGCTGGCGGGACCGAGGGAGGGAGGCAGGGGCAGAGGGCGGCCCTGTCCCTGGCGGGGGGGCTCCAGGCGAGGCGCCGGCGGGACACCAGCACCGCGCGTGTCTACGCCAGTGCCCTGGCTGAAGATCCCAGATGGGGCACTGCAGCAACCGGCTCGCTTATATACCTCAGCCCCTCGGAAATGGCGTCAGGAGGAAGCCACCTCCTCCTCTCTCCCCCCTCCCCTCGCCCACAGCCTTCCCGTCGGCCTCCACCCTCGCCGGGTGCCGGAGGAGCAGCCACACGCCAGGATGCCCCCCGAGCCCCCCCGGCTGCCCGGGCAAAGGATTGCAGCAGCAAGGAGTCAGGCTCCAGTTGCTCCGTCTTCTGACTCTCAGCAGGAACAGGATGGTTGTGAGGTGTGTTTCCAGGATATCGCTTTTCCAGCACCTCACCCGACACTGGCAATCTACAAGCACTCCTGCATGTGTGCCCTCTCTCTCTGTACCGGCAGTCAACAGTGAGAGTCACCTCATCTCTCCCAGCCGGCATAGCCTCCTGTAGGTGGATTTGCCCTCTAGGGGTGCCCTTGTTTTTCACTGTCCACAGAAGGTACCAGGACAAATAGTTTAGGACAGATGCTGAAGGTTTTAGCTGCCCGTTAAATGCTTCTGCAGAGGATAGGAGTGCCTGTAAGACTGGTCAAGAACCAGAGGACTGGTCACCATGAAGCTGGTTTGCCAATGGAGATTATAAGTCCCAGCTATTTTAGGAAAGATTTTTAAGGGTATTATTTGGGGTAAATGGCAAAGGCTGGTGGGGCGGTTGCTCAGCTATTGTGACTCTGCAGACAAATTTTAAGAGATTGCTATCCTTTGTTCAGTGCTTCATATCAACCTATAGCATCACCCTACACCCTCACTGCTAAGCATTCTAAAGTTGAAGTAACCAAGATTTCCTGGTCACTAGTTTCCATTGACAAGGGAGAGAGGGGAAGTAACAAACTGTACCATTCTCTTAGTCACAAGCATTGCCATGCTCTTGACAAAATGTCTGTCTATGCTTCGGATGGAGCATCTGTCAGGTCAGACAGACAGCTGGATTCTCTTTTGAAAGTGATTCCAATGCATCTTCAGGACAACGCTTCTTTTGGAATAACACCTCTGCTATTCTGCACTATTTCTCAAGCAATTTCAGAGGTCACAAAAGCCAGGGACTTATGATAGAAAACCAAAATCAGAAAAATGCACTGTCCTTCTTCCCCACCCTGCCTTATTCTGCTCGCTGGGGAGTCCTGCACCTAAGGAGCTAGAGAGAACATATTTGTTCTCAGATGACAAGAACTTTTCTATGAGATCAGGGAGTCCAGACTGAACTATAGGTTTCCACCTTCTCTTTCCATATGCACATGCAAATGTGTTCCCAAATGTATACTCCCAAATGTCTTCTAATATCTACCTGATTTAAATGCATGCTTCAAAAGGCACATTTGGATTGTAAAGGCCCACTCATACAAAACCAAAGCTCCCCTTGTCTGTTGCATTTTCTATTTAATAGCAGAGAAAAGCTGGAAAGAAATTGATCCTCTGAACAGTGCTTTGTGGATGACATTGATTGATAGTTAAATGTTTATAAGACCGTGAAATGAACACCCATGACAGTTCCTGTTGCACAGGGAACCTGCATCCTCTAGGAACAATGGATATCCTTTCTTTTTGGTTGTTGGGTTGGGGTTGTGTGTGTGTGTGTTGTTGAATTATTTATTGGGGNNNTTGATTTAGTTGTGGGGGGGGGGTGGGGGGGGGGAGGGAGTGGCTGTCAGATACAATGGTCTTTTGCTCCTTCAGGATACACCAGAGCATTTTCGTCTCTGAGTCTGAAATACTGAACATTATCAAGCTTGTTAATTCCTATGTATTCCTAAGAGAGAAACCGATTGTTCTGCTTATCAGGCTATGTTTACCTAGTCAATGTTTACTTACCTTACATATAAATGTTGATCTTATTAGGGCAATAAATTATCTCAGTTCTAATCCAGTTTCTTACATGAAGCCTTTTTCTTCCCTGGGCCCCCTTTTTGAGAAATGTCACAGGATATGTAAAGCCCATGACTATATTTTTTCCCACTCTTTCTCAAGCTGTGGTCTTGCATCCATTAAGTTAATTGCAAAGGAGAAATTAATGTTTTCCAGGTATGGCATGCATTGTCCCACTGTAGTAGCGTATAATGGATGATGAATTTTTTGATTTCTTGCCCAAGGAAAATGGATATGAAATTGTTAATCCAGCAATCAGTACTTCTGCTATTGGAATTTGTCTCATTAGGCACAGCTATATTAGGAACTGTCAAAGTAAAGCATGTCAGGGAAAGATTTATGTCAAAGAGCAAAAGTGATCAAATAAAAAAGTGGAAGGTGTTCTGCCATTCAGAGAAATGCAATGTCAGAAGCAGACTTCAAGGGAAGAGCAGGTTTGTGAGTCTCTGAAGTAGTTTTTGGTTTAGTATATGCAGCATAGGAATAGATCTTTAGTGGGTAGCAAAGTGATGATGATGGTCATTTCTGACCACTTTCAGTCTTACAAAAAAGCCATTTATGTTTGTAGAGAGCAATTCCATTTTTCCTTATAGCTGCCCAATTTCTAGTGCATGAAGTGTGGTGAGAATGTGGAGAGCTGTATACCATTATCTACCTGTGGTCACTAACATAAGATGTTGTTGTGATTTAACCCGGCAGGCAGCTAAACACCACACAGCTGCTTGCTCACTCTGCCCCTCCCCAGTGGGATGGGGGAGACAGACAATCGGAAAAAAAAAGTAAAATTTGTGGGTTGAGATAAAGACAGTTTAATAGGACAGAAAATGAAGGGAAGATAATAATAATAATAATAATAATATACAAAACAAGTGATGTGCAATGCAGTTGCTCACCACCCACCGACCGACAACCAGCTGGTCCCCGAGCAGCGATCGCTGCCCCTCAGCCAACTCCCCCCAGTTTCTATACTGAGCAGGATGCCATATGGTATGGAATAGCCCTGTGGCCAGGTTGGATCAACTATCTTGGCTGTGCCCCCTCCCAGTTTCTTGTGGCCCTGGCAGAGCATGGGAAGCTGAAAGAAAAAGTCCTTGACTAGTGTAAGCACTACTTAGCAACATCTAAACCATCAGTGTGTTATCAGCATTATTCTCATACTAAATCCAAACCACAGCACTATGCCAGCTACTAGGAAGAAAATAAACTCTATCCCAGCTCAAACCAGGACACATGTGCAGGTGGAGAGGGAGATGAGTTATTGTGGTGGGAAAAGGATATTTGCCTTCTTAGCATGAAAAGCGGTTTGAGAAGATGGCAATGGCTGCCTGGCTGGAATTAGATGCCCAGCACTGGTGCATTACCCATGCTCTGAGCTGCATGAACAAGAGGGCCAGCCTAAAAGCCATAGTGGTATATGAATATCTTCCTATGCAAAAGGTCATTTGCTCAAGAGCTCACGTGGCTTAAGTGTTATTTTCAATCAAGACATAAGAGTCAATTTATTTATGTTTTTTAATTTCAGAATTTAGGAACTAAAACCAAAGGATCTGGGGTATGGCTTTTAGCTACTTTGAGAGCTTTGTTCTCTAATTTCTTGGCTGAAACTGGGTTAAGAATTCACCCCTCTCCTGTGCTTGGAAACACTGACACTGCATTTCAGATGGCTGTGATTTTACAGATCTGGGAACCGAGGCACAGAAAGAGAAAAAGTGTCATTTTCATGAAGATGTCAAAAAGGCTTGAAGCCAAGGCACAGCTACTACCCACACCTTAACCAAAAAGACCACTAAGCAAAAAATAGGCAACGGTAACCTTCTTGCATATGAATTCAATTGATAACTCTTTGACTGAAAACCTGAATGTAAGCACACTGCCAGACTAGTAGCAAGGTCTATTAAAACTCCCACTTCACACCTTTTCTTCTTTCCCACATGTTAGGCAATCACACTCACCTCTCAGTTCCCTCATACAAGCCTTGCTTGCCTGCCTGTAAATAGAAAGGAGCTTCAAAGCTCAGACTGCTGTTGTGAATATCCATCTATGCTGTTAAAAGGCAGTCCTCGCTCTTCTTTTTCAGGTCAGAGGCAAATTGATGTTGAATTGCTTTGATTTTCTCAGTCTAGACTGTGCTTGCACCAACCTGAAATTAATTGATTTCCCTGTTCAAAGGTTTACTTACACCCTATAAAAAAAGCCCAACATTGTGCCCAATCCTGACAGTAGCTACTGCTCTGCCTGTCCATTTCCATCCTTGCCTGGCACACACAGCTCTCACTGGGGCAGATGGAATATGTTCTCTGTTGGGAGAAGAGATGTCTCTGTAGCAATCGCAGAATACCATCTGGGCACCCTTACGAATAGCTTGGATCTCAACATTTTCTAAAAGTTATTCAATTTTTCTAAAAGTTATTCAAACAGCAATCTGGAAAATGTCATACCCCTCCAATGCCTTGGTCAGTTCACCTAGGTGAAAAAGGGAAAGCCCTTGCTGATTCCTGTGAGCCCCACTGAATCAGTAAGAAAAGATGTGGAGACGGAGGTTCTCCCCAGCCAGAATGATCTCAAACATCCCCCTCAGAAAATTACTGATTGTGCCCATGGCTATGGTTTTATTTGACTTGTGACAACAAAGTCTGTGTCATGCTAGTGTACAGATTAAATAACAAAAAACAGTTTTCTAAAGTTCTAGAATGGTCTAAAACAAGTTCATGAGAAGACCAGCAATACCGTTCAATGTTTACTTACCCCCAAAGTGAAAGACAAATAGTCCTATTTCTTGCCCTGCAGGCACTAAGAGGATTCATGGGAATTAAGAAAAAAGAATAAATTACAAGAATGACTCAGGTCTTTGGACCTGCACTCCTTTCCTGGGGGTCCATAAGCTCACCAGACTACCTCCACACTGCCTCAGCTCATAGCTAACACATGGACCTTCAGTGAGCATCAGCATCATCCCAGATTCTGTACGTTAAATGACTGACTGGTATATTTTGTACAGATTACTCTTATTCCTCATCTTCTGCCTTTAAACACCTGCTTCTTCATTCCCGAAGTGTCCCAAGCTACCCATCCACTCCAGGCAGTTGCTCAGTGAACACCAAGTGAGACACAGGGGTACCTGGGTCTTCTGGGTTCCCCATACAGCCAGAGTATGCATACTGACCAAATGCTGTGATCGTGGTAGGGTTGGGTTTTCTTTTTTTTTAAGATGTTAAGTTAGATGCACTTGTGCCAACTTTACAAATTCATGGAGATGAAGTGACAAAATCCCTAATTAAAGAACCAATTACAATTAAAAAGACATTTTTCTAAAGGCAGGGTTTAGGATAGTGAAACACATAAGCACTTTCCATTTTAGATGCTTTCTTTGATCTCCTTGGCTCCCATTGGAAATAATGCACTTGAAGAGATGAAAAGAAGACTGAACACAGCCTGCTTCCCTGCCACTGTTGTAGAAGGATGGAGGAAAGGGGTGACGACTGGTCATCTGGGCATCTGTTTCCTGCTCTCCTCTGTGCCCCAAAAGTGCCAGCCACAAAAGCCAGACTTCAGGACTACCAGAGCATTGCTGTCCCCCAAGAATAGTCTTCTCTAAATAGTGGCAATAACATACCACTGGAATTAGTTACTTGGAGATATGGAGCACAGGGACACAGCAGTTGCTGTTCTGGGTTGGAGAAGGGAGCCAGGATCCAGCCAGAGACCCTGGGGCCTCCCCCAGACGCAGAGGCAGGGGCTGGGGTGGGACAGGGCCTCTCCCTGCCCTTGTGCCAGGCTGAACACCAGCTTCCAAACCCCCCAAAAACTGGGCATCAGCCCTACATTTAACAGTGTTGTTAAACTAAAACTGGAATGTTTTAGTGCTAATTAGAAGTAAATAGTTTGCTTGTCCCTCTGAACAGAGTCTCTCTTCAAACCTGGCACCTTCTCAGCCTGAGAACGACTTATGGTGGTAAATGCCAGAGCTCACTTAAACTCTGCAACAATCTTTCATCTATTGTTTTTAAATTGCCTCTTGTCCTGTTGCTAAAAGCTGAAACAAAGTTCTTCTGCCTTCCCTAGACCAGTGAGGATCTCATAGATACTTACATTTCTCCCTTACTCATCTCCTTTCCAAGAGAAACAACCCCAATCATCTGGTTCTCATACAGCTCCTCTTAAACCTGAGTACTAGCCAGTGAGTCCCACAGCCTAATTACCAAGAGCATATAATTACCGATAGCATAGTGCAAAGAGATGCAGGTGTTTCCTGCTCTCACTACGACTTTTTCAGTCTTCACTTGCTAGTGTCCTAGAAACTTTCTGGGGATACCCAAAATACCTGTTTTTCATTTTAGCAATGACCATGCACAGATGTCTCAGGAATCACTATTCTTCAAGATGTGTTTATACCCTCATATAAAAGACATCATGGAGAGGATAAGGAGGATGTCTGGAGGTTTTACAGATGCTCCAGCAGTAAGTCAGTAGTAGAGAGTGGTCTCAGCCTGTTAGGCAATCTGATGGTCTCAGCCTGGATGAGGCAAGGAAAAAGACTCCCACTGTGGCTTCATTGGTCTTAGCTGGCACCTTGGTCCCGCCCCTCCATCCATTCACCTTGGTTTGGGTCAGGCTATTCTCCGCACCCTGGTTGGGTCAGGCGATTCTCCAGTCCCTGGTTTGGGTCAGGCTGTTCTCTGCACAGTCCAAGCAGAGCTGCAGGCAGCCTTTGCAGTGCAGATGGCTCTTACCTCAGATGTTCTGTTGATAAGGCAGTTTTCGAACACCAAATTGCATGTTAATGCCAGTTAATGAATGTTCTCTTTACAGGCAAAACAATCCTTTTCCTTCTATACTAAGCAGAGAACAGGAGGAGGTAGCCTTTCAGGTATTAAATTGCCTGAGAGCATCAGCACAGAGCAGCTTGAGGAACAGCCACAGAATCTTAAATTACTGTTACTGGGCCTTTCCTCACCGCACAGCAGCTCAGGTTTCTTTCCTCAACAATATTTTTTCTTCCCAGGAGAGCAGGGGCTGTGGTGCCTGTCCTTGGGGAGCAGCAATTACCTTCTGCAGAGCAAGGGACAGCAGCATGAGGCACCTTCAAATGCAGCAGAAACTCTGCTGAGCCTGCCCCATCCACAAGTTCTGCAGACAAAATGGTCCAGACAGGTTCCTCCGCATTGCAGAATGAGCCCAAAGAAAAGCTGGGGGATCCTGAGGAAGCTCTCTGCCCCCCAGTTTGCTCTGCGTGGAAGGACAGATTTGGGCTTCTACCACTGACCTTTCGGAGATCTCCTCTCCCTTTGTACTCAGCTGAGTTCAGACCCTGCTACTAACTGCTTGTGGGAATGTTTCAGGACAAACCATGCTTTCTACTTTGCTGGGGATTGAAAAAAAAAAAAGAAAGAAAAGACTGACCACGATTCTCTCTCTGTTTTTAAGATTTTTTGCTGAAACAATGTCTGCTGGCTCTCAACAACTTTTCATTTAATGGAGGCAGCTAGACAACCACAAACAGTGAAATCCTTGTACATGTTTTGTGCCGTGTAAGAGGCAATTGCTGTCATGTGTAACCCCAGGGGAGCAGAAATGGAAGGGTTTCCCCCAGGCAGAGAAGACAAATGAGTATTTCATTCACTTTGTATTTAAAGCTGCAGTGAGTACATGACTTTCTGTACTGAGGGGAACATTGCAGCTGTTTTGCTTGACATAGATTCACGCAGTGAAAAACAGGAATGTAAGGAGCAAATTTGTTATTTGCATTTCTAAACAAATTGTTCATTAAGAGCCTGAACCCAAAAATACTCAGGCCAATAGAAAGACTCTTACCCTTTACAGTGAGTTTTGGTTTGAGTCCTAGACCTGGCTTCCTTCCCTGAGTTTGGGATGTGTTTCCCAGAGGCAATGATATAATTTAAGTGTATTCAGGCAAGCAGTAAAGGTAATAGTGAGGATGTCAGATACAAGGCGGAATAACTGCTGTTCAGAGGAAGTCTTAAAAAAAAAAAGAAAGACATATCAGTCAATGTTATTCATTACCAAAAACAGAGATGGGAAATCAGTTTGAATTCTGCACGTGTAACAGCAGACTTGACAATTTATTCCCTCCGAATATCAATTTAGAGCCACCAAAGACTGATCAGGTTTGCTTTGCTCAGCTGGAGATTTTTGTAGACCTAAACCTGCGACGATATAAAAAACTTGGAGAGTGAAAGGCTCTAGAGAGTCTCCTGGTTGCCCAGACAAATCCTGAGCAGAGGCAGGCTCCTAATTACTGAAACTGCATCTCGTGGTGGCTGAGAAGGGTCAGTTCTCCTCGGTCACTTGAAGGGGAAATGCTGGCCATGTAAGCCACTGCTTATTAAGCCTGATAATTCTTCATTTGTGAGCAGACTACTTGACCCTCTTGGCAATGGTTGCAAAACATCTGATTAGACCCTTACTCCAGGTTTCTTGTACTCTTCTGTGAAAGGATGCAAGCACCAGACAGCCCACCTATGGGTCTTGGGAGCATGATCTGGACCTTATGCCTTTGGGAGGCTCTTGGGAAGGGGGTTTCAGGACTTGATCTTCATGCAGTCATGATGATGGGAGTTTGACTTTGAATGATACAGGAGAAAAATACTTGTAGGTATAGATACTGAAAACACCCTTATTTATATTTGAAACCCAGAATCATTTATAATGTTTCGAAAACCTCAGAGCAACACTTCATAGGTGGATCAAAGTGGGAGACCTACTTTTGCTTTGAAGGGGCTTGTCAGGCATCAGGGATGACTTTCCTCTTACCTATACTGGATTCATAACACCTCTGTCCTCAGCAGCTTCAGTGTGGCCTTAACTTCTGCCTTGTACCAGGACGAGGAGAGCCATGTATCAGTGCCCTTCTCAGCTGCTGCAAAACCTGACCTCTCGAGGTAAGTACTTCTGGCCCTCCCTGCAAGGATGTGTGGGGTCCTTGGCTTTCAGGAACCTGCTCCTTTTCAACTTGCTTTACTTGGTGCCAAGTCATATAGATGATCCCTTCTAGTCTTAGAGGTCCAATAACACAAGGCAAACAGGCAGCTAAAAAACACAGCTCATCTAAAGTGGCATTTAATGAAGAAATGAAACAATTTCTGGTTTGAAGCAGGTTTCTGTGTAACTAGGGTTTGAACATGGCAGAGGTCAGTCAAAGATCTGCAGAACTGCCATGTACAGAACAGTTCTGGTCAAAGGGCTCCTTGTCTCAGGCTGGCTGCAAGCACAGCTATAAGAGTGGTCCCCACTGCTCCCTCAGCTACCCCAGCTGTTGAGAAGGACATTTGTTGCTTGCCTGGGTCACTCCCAGGTTGTCCGTGGGCTCAGGATCACCTGTGTAGAAACCCTCTGGAGGAGCAGAGCCTCAGAGGGCCACATCTCCACAGTTACCTCTGTGGGATCAAGCACAAGGGATTAGGTGTACCAGTTGCAATCAATAGGCTTTCTTGCTGATAAATACTGCTACTGTGTTCATCTGGGAGCTGGAAGATCATGCTCTTCCCAGGTGTCCCTTTACTTTTGAGGTAGGGCCCTTCTGCCATGAGTTTTGTCCTTGCATGGAAGGGGGGGATCTCTCAGCAATTTTCATAAGAAAGGAGCTTTCCTGCCTCCCACTGTTTTCTTTATGTGATATTGGTCCTGCTGCAACAACATAAACCTAAGCTACATTTTATGATAGCTACAGCTTTCTCTAGTTCTTGCAGATGTGAAAGCAGGAAGGCTGTGTGGAGGACCTGAGTGTCCTTCCTGAGCCCCAGCATTGTCACAGACATATCATTGTTCACTTTCACTCGGGTCCATACACAAATGGCATCTTCTGAAGCTCAAGTTCT
The DNA here is from genome assembly GCA_013400535.1 of Scopus umbretta. NCBI lineage: Eukaryota > Metazoa > Chordata > Aves > Pelecaniformes > Scopidae > Scopus > Scopus umbretta. The sequence goes on along the minus strand of VZTL01006435.1, from coordinate 18,164 downwards.
CCTGCAAAACCTTGACAGGAACCTCCTCCTCCTTGAAAGGAACCATAACAAATTGGCACATCTTCCTGGGAACTCTTCCATGATTTTGGAGATTTATTTTGGCTTAACATTGCTGTCGATGTACATGTTGGCCAGTTTCTCTTTCCTTTGCTACCAGACATGGGGATGGTGCTCATTGTCCATTTTAGTAGATTTAGCCTGACAAAACCATATGCCTCTTGGCTTTGAAGCTACAAAATATCCGACAGGTGATGCTACATACTAAAACCTGGTATTTTAGGTGTCAGAACAATAGGAACAACAGTATATGTAGATGCAGATCTGACTTGCTTTGACTTTCTTGTGAAACTTGGAGAAACAGCTGTAAACCTAACAATGATAAAGATGTCCCAAATCCTTGTGTAAAAACTCTCTGCAGGATCAGTGCCTCAGGGAGCAGCTCAGCTCCCTCCTTGAAAATTCACTGGACAAAGTGTCAATATCTAGTTTGATTATAGTTTTAAAAAATAAAAGCAGAAATGAAATGGGATATTTTTGTCAAGCGTTGGTTTTTTTTAAATATAAGAACACATATTACAAACCCTTTGAACTGAAAACAACTTTGGTTCATTGAAATATTTTGCAGAAACACTTTTCCATATTTTGATCAGCTCTATTTATAACTGCGCTGAAGACCATCTCTACTGATACGTTTATAGCCATCTGGATCACAGGCTACTCATGTTTTTAATATGCTTATTGCATCTATTGATGATTTGTTAACCCTTTATAAACAACAGGTACACACTGTACAATAGCCACAAAGAGGAATCAGGTGTTCAGCCCTGACCTTCCCACCTCTGTTCACACATTCCTGGGTATCACAAGCACTCCAGTTTTAGTTCATTTAATTTAATTTTAAAATTTTACATCTGAGTGCTTCAAATCATCAGCCTTCTGGGGTTTTTTCCTTGACTTAAGCAAAGAAATCATTTTTTCGTATTCTGAGAGCAGCTTCATTAATTGGAAAAGGTGGGTACGCAGAGGGGCCCACTGGAAATTCACACTGTAATATGGGAATCAACGCAGAACTCCCTCCTGCTCTGCTCTGAAGATGCTACCAGAAAAAACGGCGGCCCTGGTTGCCCTTGCAGTGGGCCTCAAGCACAGTGAAATTAGAGCAGCTGCTTGTATTCTGTGGTTAAAGAAAGCTCCCAGGGGACAATGTATTGCTGTTTGATTGGAAGAGCACTCAATTGTCTAATGAAGCTGTTATCCTCTATTTAGCCAGAGATGAGAAAAGGAAATCTTTATGTATCACTCCTATGTAACAAAAAAAAGCTAATTAGAGAAATCAGACCCTCAGGGGTAAAATAAAACCACCACAAAACAAAGCAACGGTGGCAGTGAGTAAAAGTGAGCAGAGTCTTGGCTCAGCTATGCCAGCTGCTCTGTTTACCCAGCCCAGAGGCTGACACCCATCCTATGCCTCACTTTGCCCCATCCACCAAGAGAAGGTGTTTCCCCATTTTTGAGGGGTATTGATATTTTCATTTTCATCTTCCCATTTAGAAGTATCCCCTTACCACCAGAAATGACCTTGGAATATGTTTACTAGTATTGTGACAAGATCATCAGGTGAATAACAAGAAGCTTGATGTCTCATTTAACCTCATTTTTTGTTAAACTGTAACCCTCACATCCACTCCTGAGTTCACCAGGATGCACGTGGACTTTGGAATGACCCAGAAACAGGCCCTTTGCTTTGGCAGGAGCAATGGGCTTTGCTTCAAAACCCTTAGATATGTATTAGGTGCTTCAAGAAAATACAGGGTTCCTCCATATTACCAGGGGGACCTTGCATGGTGTTTCTATTCCTATTAACAACCCAGCATGACATTGCCATTTTTCATGTATGGATTAGTTTGAAACTTTTCTTTGGATCATTAGAGCTGAGTGACGAGTTTGTACTCATGGGAAAGTTCATTTTGCAGTCACTGAATCCTTGCAGCCAATAGTACCTGCTACAGTGACAAATGAGTATTTAAAATAAAGGACTTCCCAAGACAGGAGTTCATCCAACAGCAAAGCCTCCATTTTACTGACAGACTAAGTTTTATGAAGTACTTTTAACACCCCCACAGTATCAAACACACTGCTGTTATCTTGATTTCATACCTCCAATATTCAATAATCTTTTACTTTTTGAACAAGAAATGAGAGGGCGCAGGGGTTCATAGGAGATGTCTCTTGAACTGGCCAACAGAAAGGACTGGCTGATGGTTACACTCAGTGCTACGGGAGGTTGTGTGATACCCAGGGATTGTGCTGGCCAAGGACCATGTCATCCACACACCATGGGCAAGAGCATCCAAACGTCTGTGTTCCTTTCAATAATGCCCATTATCTATGCTTTCTTTTCTCCTCTTCAGAATATCCTACCTGACATTTTATTTGCCTCCTCTCTACTACCCATTCACTTTTTTTTTAAACCACTGATCTAGCTCTTTCATTTTAATTCTGAAGGGCTTAATTGTATCCTGCATTTACTGTGAACACTATGCCCCCACACCATCCTCACCAACACAAGAAAAGTTTCATCTGCTTTTATGTGCAACTTGGGATGTTCAGCTTTACACACTTCCCTGCTATACGTATCCCCTCTAACCTACAGAAGGATGGGTGCAAAGACCCAGTATGGCTCATCCAAGCCTTTGTAGGAGGCCTGCAGTGTAAACAGGGACCCAAATAATGATTTATTGAGCTCCAGATTCATCACCCTCTCCAGGAGGCCCCCCTGGACTCCACTGCCAGTCTGGCATCCCTTCTGCTGAATATCCACGTACTTCTCTGTTGTGCTTTGGCTATAAAGGGGTTGTTTCAACAGCAGTCTCAGCACAGATCTTTGTTTTCCACTTAGTATTTCACCCCTCTATGTCTTTCTGCTAGACTCCACCAAGGCCAGATTTCTTACTATGAAAGCAGGGCACAGCTTCCTCTTCTTCTTAAGGATTTCACATTGGACATTTTGCTCACTAGATCCCAGATGTTCCCCATCTCCAGCACTGTTCATGAGACCTAGCTCATTTTATCAAATTAGGTCTGCATTTGCCTCTGGTTACATTGCTTGATCTGCAGATGGTAAAGATACCTAGAAGTCAGTCTGCTAACCTAATTCCCTCTATGGCCTTTAAATAGCTGCTAGCAACACCAGAGCTGCACAGTCCCTCAAGATAAATATTCTCTCTTCTTAGTCATAGTCCAGGGAAAGACCTACTTAACTCATCTCCCCATTGTCAGAAAATTGCCTTCTATTTTCTAGTGAATCATAGAGCTCGTTTTTCCTTTCCAGTAGTCACACAGATTTTGCTGCTGTTCACCTGCCAGCCAGCAGCTCCTACAATTACTGCCAGCAGTGAGACCACACGGCAGCGGCATCGGGCAGCAAATAGGTGTGAAGGAGTCAGGCAACTCATTGCACCGTTTAGATCAAACCAGCGCTAGCTACGCTGGCAATGAGTCAGGTAACAAGCATGCTTAAATTGGGGAAACATTTCAGCTTGCAATAAAAGCTTGGGGACCTGGTTTCTATGCTCAGCTTTGCTATTTCCCTCCCACATGGCCACTGCGATACATTTAACAGCTCTGTGCCTCAGTTTACTCCTTAGTCAAAATCCCAGCGATACATCATGTCTTTGGAGAGGGCTCTGGGACCTAGGAATGAAAAACCCACGAAAGCATTGATCAATCATTTTCTATAATTTTCCTATTTTAAATGGATTCCTCATCCTATCTTTTGGTCAAGAGATAAGGCAAGCACATAAACAGCTTTAGGAGCAATTTTGGTACAACAAATGCTTCAGGGAGAGGTCACTTCAGTCCTGCAGGCTTGGCTCAAGCCAACAACTTTTTGAACTGAGGAGCTTTTCCTTCTTGCAGTCAGCAGGACCCAGCTCCCATGGAGGAGAAAGAAGAGGAACACCTAAACTTCTAACTAACTGTACTTTATCTCTTGCTGCTTCTTGTGCAGCCTAATTAATCTAACTATGGGCTCTGCATTCCAGCAAGCACTCGGTAGCTCTGTCACATTCCCACAGGACTTGTGAAGCAGAAGCTCTGCACACCCCTGGGAAAGCTCCTCAGCTGCAATGAGTAAGCACAGCACCCCTGAGGTGGAGGGAGCTTTGCCAGAGGGCTGCAGGTGAGGGTACACCCCTCTGGATTTTGAGGCTTGAGGACAGAGTTGGCTGGGAGGGGAGCGCGGAGCACTTTGATACATATCATCTTTGCCACCGCAGTCAGCCATCTGTTCAGAGTTTATTAAAAGTGATGTACTCTGCTGGGAGGATCAGGAAGCATCTGCTAGTGCATTTACATTCAAATCCTCACAGCAATCCCATCCGTCCTCCTTTTTTAATTAATCAAACCCACTTTTTGGTGAAACCACATAGATAAATGCTTCCTCTGTAAATGGGACTGCATATTATGCTAATGCCATTAAATAGCTAATACACAGAAAAACAATTTAGTGCAAGTAGCAGCAGCTATCTCAGGATTTAAGAAAGCTCTTCTGACAGAGATCATTCCTGTTTAAAGGGATCACCATCTAAACCTGGCTTATGCGGCAGCGCAGTTTCTCTGCTGCAGAATTGCTAATCAGCTGCTTGGAGCAAGAGTGAACCCTGAAGTGGTGAACTGAAGCACACGTTCTTTGGGAGCCTGTCTGCACGGGCTCGAGGGTGCCAAGGGGCCCAAGTCCCCCCTGGCAGAGCGGTGGCCTCGGGTGTTTGGAGGCAGATGCTGCAGAGCAAGTATAAATCCTGTTTGTCTGAAGCAAGAGCAATAGGATGCTCTACCCGCATGGTAGCGCTGCTTTGCATTAGCGCACTAGTAGGTGAAGAGCTGGAGATGCTTCTCATCACAGTCAGATTCTCTGAAGGGTGGGGAGGAAAAAAGTGGTGCCAGGGCTACTGGTCTCTCTCTTCTTTGTTTGGCATGGGGTGCCCATGACAGAGATGACCTTCCCTGCTGGAGCTGCTGCCTGCACCGCTTACCCCCATGGTATCGTTTAGGTGCACAGTGCTGCGTGCGGTCAGCTCTCTGGGTTTCCCCAGCGAGTTCAAAGCTGGGCTGCAGAGGCAGACAGGGCCTCCTGGAGTACCACCGGCCAGGGCACAGTGGAGATTTGCCCAATGGGTGGGAATCCCCGTTGCCGACCATGCTTAGTTCTTGGTACAAAAACCTCTCCTAGGAATCTCAGGATCTCAGCCTCCTCCTGTCCAGAAGGGCATCTCCTGTGTATTGGGAAAGGTGTCTGAATAAAATGCAGTAGGGGCTGTTGGCAGAGGCTGCCACGAGGCAGGGCCACAGGAGTCTCCAAACCAGGGCTGTGGGTCTCCAGGGACTGTCAGCATCCTCTTTCACCCAGACAGCAGGAAGAAAGTCACTTGTAGGTCCCAATCTGTGCCCAGGGATCATGCCACTGCATACAGGGCTGGCTTGCCTGTGGGGTGGCAGAAAGGCTCTTCCAAAGTAACTCTGAGACTCTGGTGGCCTGTATGTGCCTTTCTTGAGTGCCTCAAACAGCTCCAGCTTTTCCTAATGAACAGAGTGTGCACCCAGCACTTCACCAGTGGCTCTGGCACACTCTTTTTATGTTTTCGGGGGACATGGCCAGCCTCCAGCTTATGGTTTGAGGGACCAACCAGAGCTGCTCCCCCCCATCACATCTTTCTTTCCATCCTGTGAGTCACGGCGTCAAGAATCTATCTGCACCCAGTCTCCACCGTGCCTTTGTAACCAGGCCCTTCAAGAGAGTGAGGGGGTTTTGCTGTGCAGAGGGAGGGATCGACCTTCCTCACTGCCCTGCAAAAGGGATCAATAATGTCAATGGCAGCAGGGAAGGTGCTGAAAAAGTGGCAGTGCTCGATGGTGAAGAGAGCAGTCCTTGGGGCTGTGGGAGTGAATTAGGGCTTGTGATATAATCTCGTCTCCCATTTACATGGAGCATAAGGGGCAGAGGGCATTTCTGTGTGCTTGGGAGCTATAGCCATATCCCTCCACGCAGCTATCATTAATAGACAGCTGACACACAAATGAAACAGAAACCTTTTACTCCTCGGCATGCTGCTTCTTGTCTTCTTACTTTGGATATGTTCCCCTGGCCTTTTTTAAACACAACTTGGTATTTTCCAAATCTTCTCAGTGTTACAAACAATTACATTGGCTGAAGCATCTGGAAAATGTAAAGTGCAGTTGATCCTGCCCTTCCCCAAACGCTCGGCTTCTGGCAGGCCTAGCGTTCACCACAAAACACCTGCTCCCACGGCAAAGCCTTTCTCTTGTGTCAGAGGCAGTATGTTTGCAATCCTGGCCCTTGTGTTCCATTAGCAAACAAGGGAGTCGCAGCCACCTAAGCCAGAGCACTCTGCAAGCCCACAGGGAACCACAACTTGCTTTTTTCATTCTATTCTTGAGGTTGAGTATTTTTAAACTTACATTCTTTAATTGCAAATATTGTTGATGAATTTGCAAGGCTGCAGTCCAGAGACTAGGCAAATGGCATTTGAGTAACTAATGGTCATTGGCCTGGTAATAACTGGAGCAAATAAATATGTGCGTGAAGTGATATTTAGCAATTACAGGGCTGGAAATGGAATTAGTGACAAACAGCATGATTTAAAGAGTGATGGGTCTTGTCAGGCTCAGACTAGACAACAAGAGATGTGCTGATAAGGACAACTGTCATGCTCTTTCCTTAGTGCCTCTCTAGAAAGGACTTGCTCCCTGCAACACATTTTGATTGAGCAAATTGTTCTGTGAGCCGTGGACTTAGCAAAAACAGGGGTTTTCTAGTCCCCTCCAACAGCCCCACCATGTGCCTTAACTCCAGAGCTTTTGTCACTGACAATGTGAGAGGTCCAAATGCTTCTGCAGCAGCTGCTACTGCACAAGCCCATGCAGCACCAGTGCACTGCAAGAGCCAGCCCTCCGCAGGCACCAACCTCTGGCTTACCCCTTGGCTCCTGCAGCCAAAGGAGACTCAGAAATGTGCTGGATGACACCTAGGTACTGGGAATCTTCCTAAACCAGTTTTCTAATGTCGTCTTTTGTGGAAACCATGTTTTCAATCTTGCTGTCTTTGAACTGAAACCTCTGTTGTAATAAAACTTGCCAGTTTTCACCTGAGCCTTGTCTAGTAGGTGAAGCCAGGCATGCAACTTTTCTCAGTAAAATCCCACCGCAAACAGAATTGTAGGCAGCGCTTTCAACCAGAGCTGGCAGAGCCAGTCTGTGGACAAACAGTCCCCAGACATGAGGGGAGCCCCTGTTGGCATGTCTAAACCAATATTTCCCAGTAAGACAGCTCACAGCATCAGGAAATCCACAGTGTCTACTGTACTCCTGCATTTATTAGCAAGAATCCTTGTCCATTCCATAATTTGTTTCTTGTAGCTAACTACATCTTCCCTTATTAAATAAACATAGGTTTCCTTATGCATTTGAGTTTATCCAGCAATATGTATTTGAAGTCATTTATGTATTGAAATAAGGAGGAAAGGATGGATTGCTTTTTAACCGAAGGGATTTAGCTTTTGATTTTCTTTGTAAATTCAGCAGAGGGTAAAATTAGCCAATAGCCCTGTTAAGCAGAAGAACTACAGGGCTAAATCCCTTGTTTGGAGGAGATTCACTCCCCTTGTGCAGATGTCCGTAACTTTCTGTCTCTCTGAAGATTTCTTCCTGAGGACTCTCCACTTGCTGATTCACCTTGTGATAAGCAGAAGACCTGTGTGTGGCGAACAGGACACTCACATCAGACTGTTGCAGCTACTTCAGCTGGACCTCCCCCTGGTTGCTGTGCCTGGGGATCAAAAATGTAACAGTTCCGCAGAAGGGGAGTTTTATCATAAGAACAGAAGTCTCCAAGGAATGTCCTACCATTTGAGCAAAGGGCTCCTTTGGCCAAGCCTTCTGCCTCTATCCTGCCTGGCATAAGGGAGGTTATTTTTCCCTCATGGGGCTCAGCCCTGGCGCTTGGGTTGTGCTGATTCAGCTGCAGGAGTCTCGACTGCAGAGTTTGTGACAGGGGGAGGATGACCTCTTGCTCTCCTGGTAATTTAAAAGCAACCCCAAAACCACAGTGGCAGTAGATGTTATTCAGGAAAAGCAGCTGCTCTCTGCAGTACCTTTATGCTCCCCCAGCATTCCACGTGATAGATTGGGTATGGCAGGTGGCATATCCCTAACTTTACCTTCTCTTTTTGCCATGTCAATTTTCTGGTCCTGCTGTCCCCGGATTTACCTGGCCCCTTTTTGACCCTGCTGACCCTGTCTGCCTCTGCAAGCTCCCATGGCAGCAAGCTCAAGACTACACAGCCTGCTGTGCAGAGAACTACCTTACTGGCTTTAATGCAGTCTCCCACTGGTTACCTAGAGATCCTTAACTTCTAGTGTCACAGGATCTGGGGAATATCAGCTCTGCATTCACCTTACCCTCCACCTTCGTGGTTTTGTGAATCCCGCTCATATCCTCCCATAGCCGCCTTTTCTCTAAACGGAGGTGTCCCAACCTTTGTGTTTCTCCTCCAGCCTCTCTCAGATGCTCCATCCCACTGATGATTTCAGGTGCTTGTCATGGTTTAGGTTATTTTTCCCCTAGCTACATTACTTGCTTTATCTCCACTGAAGCTCATCTGCCACCTTCTTGTCCATTCACCAGCTCTGTGAGGTTCCTCTGAAGTTCCCTGCCATCGGCATGACATTTGACTACCCAAAACACCTGCAAACCTGTTTTGCAACCCACGGCTGTTTCACCTTCTGTCATACCTGTGTGCACCTCCTTTGGGGCCTTGTTTCAGCCTTTCCTCATGAACTCTTTAATATTTGCAGCTGATTGTGATGCAGCTCTGTACACCTGGGCAAAACNGCTGCCCAGGGGGGTGGTGGAGTCCCCATCCCTGGAGGTGTTCAAAAAACATCTAGATGTGGTACTTCAAGACATGGTCTAGCAGGCATGGTGGTTTGGTTTTTTGTTGGGTTTTTTGTTTGTTTGTTGTTTGTTTTGTGGGTTTGGGTTTTTGGGTTTTTGGGTTTTTTTGGGGGGGGAGGTAGGGGGAGGGGTTGATGGTTGGACTAGATGATCTCAGAGGTCTTTTCCAACCTTAACAATTCTATGATTCTATGAAGAAGAAAAATACAAGTTTTTCAGGCAAAATCTGCATGTATTTGAGTGGGTGGTTGCAGTGTCTGCCTGTGGATGCCGCTGACTTGCCCATTTGGGATCTCCTGGGCAGCTGCTGGGCAGCTGCTTTTGCTTTTTCCCCTCATGACACAGCTTGTCATGGGAGAAAGCAGGAGAGATGTCTTCAGCTTGCTGTGGTTGCTGAACATACCCTTGATGAAAAGGGATAAAACTTCCATTTCTTACAAACAAAGCACATCTGTTGGAGCTGAGACCTTCCTTCAAAGGTTGCAAGAAGATTAAGTGCTGCAGAAGAAAAAAAAAAAAAAGCTTTTCGTGTAATAGAAACATTCTTGTAGTATAGGGGAGCTCAAAGTGGAGAGCCGGTGCCTGCTTCACCTTCCTACTAATGACCTCTGAATAATTAGCAGAATAATCTTTTTAGAAATGCTCCAGTAGCAGTGCCCCTGTTTTTCTGGAGTGTCAGATAAACAGCCTCCTGGAGGGGGAAAAAGCTGGCAGTAAGGAACAACTGGTTGAGGGAGCAGCAAGGTTACGGGCAGTCATTAAGCCAGGAGAACATTCACCAGCTCATTCAATGGGTCCAACAAGTCAGAGCCATTACACTGGGCAGGCTAACTGAAGAAAATTATTTATTAGGAGAGTGAATAGAGATCATTAAACTCTGAAGTCTGGTGGTAACACCCACTGTGGTTTCAGTCTTGCAGACAGCAAAACAATTGTTATCCCTTGACAGTCATTTACTGTTAAATCCTGGGTACCTCATCCTCCCCCCAAGCTTTAGCCTCTGTGTGAGAATTAATCAGGAGCAGTGGCAGAGCGCTCTGACCACAGGCACACCTGCTGTGCCCTCTTCCTTGCACCCATCACCTTTTTCCCCTCTCATTTCAGAGCCAATTACTACCCTTCCAGAAGACTTTGTTTCAGGACTACAAACTAAAAAGACACCCTGGGGTACTAAGGTTGATGTGGCTCTGAACCTGATTTCTAATACAATAATACTTCAAACCAAGTCTGAAAGAAAATGGTGAAAGAACTACCATGTTATTGCAGCCTAGGACTGAGAGCGTATTGGATTTTTACTGCCTGTGCACCTCTGGTGTGTGAGAAAATTTCAGGAAAATGCCACCCAATGCAGCTGTGGGGATCAGAGGAAGGTGAAAAATTCAGTCCAAGTTCACTGAGATGTCTCCTACTGGCACCATCACGGTTTCAAGTACAGCTGTAAGATTGCTATCCCATTTTTCCAGCCTGCTCCCCAGCCTTCTCCATTGTAAATTAATCAGGCCTCTCCTCACACTCATGTTTTTTCCAAACTTCTCATTCATGTTGCTGTGTCCTGGGTATTTACTGTCTCCTCTGTCTTTCAGAAAGTGGGGTTCCCAAGGCTGAAGACAGCAGCTCCATCCAAAGCCTTACAAGAGCAGAGTAACCACCACTATGTCTTACAGAAAAGCAAATGAAAGACATTAGCAAGGAAGGTGCTGGGTCACTCAGCCTGGGTCCATGCTCTTGCAGCTACCTCTGATAAGTCCCTGTGCTGGTTTTGGCTGGGGCAGAGTTAATTTTCCTCACAGTAGCTAGCATGGGGCTATGTTTTGGATTTGTGCTGAAAACACACGCATCCCACCAGGGGGAAGAGAGTGAGTGGCTGTGTGGGGCTTAGTAGCCAGCTGGGGTTAAACCACGATAGTCCCTGCCAGAAATTGCTCATTTCCATCTTGAATCCAGTAAGGATTTCCAGACCTAGTCACATCTGTTAGAACGCTGTTTCAGAATTTCATCCTCTGATGTAGATATTATTCTAATTTCCAGCCCAAGTGTTTTCATAGGTAGTTTAAATCCATTTCTTTTTTTTTT
>VZTL01006431.1:0-36038 GCA_013400535.1 Scopus umbretta | reverse complement strand
AATTAATTTCCAAGTCTGAGCTTTATTCTGTTTTGATTTTAACATGTTTCCTTGCAATTACATGAAACTTGCATACATATGATAAAGTGATGAACTATGAAATACATAGTTCAGCATACATGAAATGAGAAGCTGACAGTGTTAACTAGAAACAGGCACAGTTAATTTGAGGGCTGTTCTAAATCCATTCAGTCTTTATTAATTCCTCTTCAAGCATTTAAGTCTTGGACCTCAGAATTATTCTGTATATTTGAGGCCATATTGTGTTTTGGAGCACATTTTTCAGCAAACAGCAGGTGCTCAACCTGTCTTTTGAGTTATGATTATTTCTTTCTCCCTTTACATGGGAAAGTAAACCATTCCAAATCTCTTTAAGAAGTCCTTTACTTTCAGCTGTGCAACAATTTAGTCAGCCTGGCATGGTGCAGGTGGACAGGGGAGCCAATGCTCTGCCCTCCCAGCTACCACTTTCCAGATAGATGGATACCAGTCAAATATTGCCGAAGTCCTAGTAAGAGTAGACATATACATAAAGACAGCTTAATCCTCTTCAGCCCCATGAGTGTCTGAGCTAGGCTGTGGCAATATATGGCATCAAACCAAGGACACACATTAGAGGATTCTGCTCCTTTCACCTCTGTTTCTGAGCCTGCATTTTGAAGTGCATTCTCACTGGTACCATTTGGAGACCAAATAATAGACCTGATTTTAAATTTTTGATGGAATGTTTTAAGTAAAAGAACAATGTTTTAAGAGTTACGTGTGAAATGTTCAGTTAACAATTTAACTGAAATGGTCTCTGCTGGGACTTGGAAGAATCTCCTGAATCAAAACAAACCACAACAGTCAGCTGGCTGTAGATCCCTCAGCCCAAAAGTGGCTAATCCTGCTCTAGCTGCCAGCCTACAGCGCCAGTGGTCTTTCCCCATGACTCAGTATTAGGTCAGTTATATGAAGCTGAATAACTTCAAGGGGTAATTACAAAAGATGACCCCACCATCAGAGTATGCACCTGAGCTCCAAGAGATCCATATTAATGTTTAGGCTCTGAATCATGAAGTAACTTGAGCTGCATGTCCTACCTTGCAGGCATGTGCTGAGACCACCCATCCATTGTCTATCCCAAGGGTGGGTGTCTCCTCTTTCAATGGGGAAAATGTGAAAATGTCAACTGTCTGCTTTGTGGGCTGAGGGGAAACAAATGTTTAAACCTTGACAGTCTTGTGAAACAGGTTTCTTGTTTTCCAACCTTTTTTTTTCATGTGGATGTATTTATAGGTTTATGTGTTTTAGCAACTTTAAAGGATGTTTTGGTGACAGCAGTGGGATATAGCATAGGTAGACAGCAGTTGTTTCCCCCATGGAAAAAAAGATAAAAAGAAATGGCAACTTAGACTCTTTCAAATATAATTAAAGCCATTTATAGCAACACTGCTATGTTTGGGGAAAAAATGAAATCTACCTAAAGGACAAAAGTGATTCAGGCAATAGCAAGAAATCTTCCAGGTTGATAGGGAATAATAATCTTGAAATGAAGCCTTTACACATGATAGGTTGCATGCCTTAGACCTCTCAGCATGTATAAACTCAATATTTTTGGCATATTGCAATTTTTAAATAGGTCATCAAGAGCTAGGGTGCTTGTATGATCGCTTTTCAAACGTTCTGTTTGTGTTATGCTTGTGTTAGCCCTTATGGCCATTAGAGAAATGCATTTGTATTCTCTCAATCTTCTTCTTTGAATGTAAACATAGTAGCATTATGGACTAGGTAAGAAGATAGATACATATTGATCAATGAGACACATAGTTCCAGTGTATATAAAACCAAAAAGGTGTTACAACTCTGATTCTCACTGTTCCACAGCTACAGAGATCAGTCCACAGATAAGCTTTCTCCTAGATTATGCTCTTTGAATGCAAAATATTTGCACCTTTTTCTCCTAGAAGTTACAATTGATTTTGGTACAACCTCATAAATGTGCTAAAAACTTTGAAGGACTAAAACCAAACAAAGTCTCCTTCCTTTAGCAGAATAGATTCCAATTTCATATATCAGTTGATGAAAGGAGCTGAAAAGAATGGGAGATAAAAGTAGAATCTGAGGAAAACCAGTCTTAGGACTGTGCAAAAACAGAGTCTGATTTTAGACATGTCGACCTCTAGGTATTTGCATTTCTCATACTATTTTGTATCCATTGCTCCTTTTTTTTAGAAAAAAAAAAAAAAGAAGGAAAGAATCTTGTATTTTGTATATGATGTAAGCTTTTAAATCTGGAAGTGTATTGTTTTCAGGACAAATATTATGATTTGGGCCAAGCAATGAGCGCCTCAAAGTTCCTATCGGTAACTGCCAATTGTTCATCTATCAAGACTATAAAGGGGCACAACAAGTCCAAGCGATGACATATGCTCAGCACTTGCTCAGGTGTTGCTGGAGTGTTATAAATCTGTCCTGCTCTTTGTTGCTGGCCTGCCTGTGTATTCATTGCCTTTCAGATTTAGAGCCAAGTTCCTCCCTTGCTTTGTAAGGGAAGCAGAGGAGTGGGAGCCAAGTCTGCCCTCTCTCGCCTCCCTGTGATACTGCACACAGCTGGAGTAGGCAGAGCCTTCTTTAGGGCATGCTGCTGCTGTATTTCGCGTCATACAACCATACTCCGTATTCCCCCAACTCGTAAACTGAAGTGAGAAGAAATATATTAAATGCTTCATTATCCTTTGGATAGTTCTAGACAGGTGTACTTCTTGTAGAAGTAGAGAATGAAGTCATTTCAGGGGGCAATATCCCTGAGCTCAGTTATCCCATCAGCTGAACTCACCAGCCCACAAGTATCCTATTTTCTCAGAACAGACCATGTTGGATTGAAAACACTGGTATTTGGAACTGGATGTGCTTCTTCACATTTCACTTCATTTCTCTGAAAAATTTGTGCCCTAAATTACTTATTGTTGGCCAGTATCAGGATCAGATATACTTCACTTTACCTGTACTGCAGTTACTTGCTTTCTATATCAAATCACCATTCACAGTAGCCTGACCTGTTTTCTTTTTCTTTCTAGCATACAGAAACGCTGCAGAAATAGTTCAGTATGGAGTGAAAAACAACACCACCTTTCTTGAATGCACACCCAAATCTCCTCAGGCTTCTATTAAATGGCTGCTACAGAAAGACAATGACAGGAGGAAAGAGGTGAGTGAAGCGAGCAGTAGCTCTGGAAGGGACCTCAGTTAGCATCTCATCCACTCCCCAGACCAAGGCGAGGGAACGTTTGTGTTTTCATTAGACAGTCTGGCTACAGTGAAGCTGGAGAATTTGTGTGGATGCAGGACAGTTGACCAGCACTTTACTCAAAGAAGGACAGACTCTTCAGTATAGCTGGGAATTCAATCCTCAGCCCCAGTGATTTTTATCAGACCAGAACAGCTATCAGAAAATTCCTGTCAGCCCCTAAAGTCAGGGAACTAGTTAATTAATTTTTTTCCTTCACACCTAACTAATTGCAAACTGAAAGTTTGCAGCACTTCTTACTGATCTGAGGGAACAGGCATAAAAGGAATAACCTGTATAAAGTTCAGGAAGAAGTCAGCATGCAGTAGCCCTTCTGTGCTATTGAAAAGATAAAAGGTAAAAATGGGAGAAATGTGAAAGGTTTCTTTAGCAAGAAATTAGTCCGGGCTAAGAACACGTATTGACAAAAGCATTTCCCCACCAAGGTGCAATCACATTTTCCATTACTGCACTCGCTAAGGCTCTCAAGTTTCAGCACTGTAATATACAGTATGATTGTTTATGGGGAATGTGCCTTCCTTAGGTATTATAAAAGGGGGAAAAAATCAATTTCAAATCCAAGGCAGTTACTATATGAATAAAAAGGAACATCTTTTGAAAGGAAATGTTAAGTGTCTGTTGATAGATTATAAATACTGAAAAGCATTTTTATGGTATCAGGCCATTTTCCAAAATCAGAGAGGACTTACAAGCCTTTCACTGAGTCTTTCATGCTGTTTTTCTCATGTACTCTTCAAAGACTCAAGCCATGTCCTGGCAATCTAGGTACAATTCTTTAACCCTTTGTTTCAGCTGAACAGCTCCCTTTTTCGTTCTTATTGTCAATAACTGTATCAGAATCAATGCAGTTTTAAATAACAACAGACAAACTAAAGCAATCAAAGGGTTAATTACCTTTCCAGCTCTCAGATTTCTGAAAATTTTACCTCCACAATGTCTATAAAAGTTTACAATAACAGAATAGCATAATAAATACATGAATTCCCAAGAGAATCAAATATAATACAAAGTACGGTGGTAAAATATAGAAATCATTCATAAAAATACCAGCACTGGTATGCTTTCATAATGCATTAAATTAGTGATTTTTACTTCACAGCTGATATGCAAAGGGACATGTGCACAGTCATTTATAATGAGATGGTAACTCAGCAAGCTGTGGTAACTTGCTTCTTTTGGATGATGTGACCATCTCCTGGGACTGTCCAGAGTCTGAAGCCAGAAAGGAAATAGGAGAGCAGAAAAATTGCTCATTGGTTTCCAGTGAGCCAAGTCCCAGCTGAGACCACTGTGATGACAACTTTTATACCAGGCTATAGACTCTGCAGTGTAGACAGAGCTCTTCAGAAGTTAGCCCCAGAAACCTGCTCAAAGTCAAAATACTTAACTGGAAGCCACCTTGTGTTGAATGGCAGACCAGCCTCCAGGTCTGCATCTTTCTTCCATCGAGCCTCAGCAGCAATCTCTGATGCTGGCAGAGGCATTCTCAGGAGTGTAACCCTGGCAAATAAAAGTTCATTTCCTCAACACCACTATTTGAACATTATGAAAACTCTCGTTCATGTAACCTCCAGATCTGCATCTTTGTCTTCATCCTGATCAAAACTATTGTAATATAACAAATAAAAATATTAAAGTCATTTTCTTTAGCGACACTTACCTACCTTGAGGTAAGTTCTCTCGTAACAGTAGCAATAACAGTGGTCTCTGGGAGATGTGATAAAGCAAAATATAGTACCTTTAAGAAAACCTTTGAGAAAGAAAGAAGTGTTTGAAGTGAGACTTACCAAGAGGTCCGATACAGTGTTGTTCTGTAACATTCCCTAAAAAGTTCCTTCTGCCTTTTTGCCTTTTAGGTCAAGCTGAATGAGAGGATCATAGCTACTGAGCAAGGACTCCTCATTCGCTCTGTCCAAGACAGCGACCGAGGTCTTTACCACTGCATTGCAACAGAGAACAGCTTCAAGCAGACCTTAGCAAAGATCAATTTTAAAGTCTTAGATTCAGAGATGGTGGCCTTCATGACTGACAAGTGGTCCCCGTGGACCTGGGCCAGCTCAGTGCGAGCGCTACAGTTCCACCCAAAGGACTTTGTGGGAGCTTTCAGCCACTCGGAAATGCAGATGATTAACCAGTACTGCAAAGACAGTAGACAGCAAGGTCAGCAGAGGGAAGAATCCCAGAAAATGAGAGGGGACTACAGCAAGCTAAAGGCTCTTATCAATAGCAGGAAAAGTAGAAATAGAAGAAATCAATTACCTGGATCTTAATCTTATTTTGTAGTAGTAGTAATCTTTATCCTTACTGTAGGGGGTTATATTTGTCTGTTGAGAACAAATTTGAGCAAATCTGATGAAAAATTAAATGCAAATCCAACAAGCCTCAGAAAAGATCCTCCTCCCAATAAAATGCAGTGTAACTTAACTAAAGAAAATAATGCAGAGCGTTTTCTTTCCTAGGTGCTTTCTGACAGTAAGTTGGGCTCTGTCCTAGAAGCAGGACAGAGTATTCATCTTAAACCAGATTCACATTTAACATCTCAGTATTTAATTGCAGTCGAATAGAAATTTTTACAAAATCAGTGCATTATCTTGCAACCCTGGAACTGTACCAACCAGACTGGTGGTGAAAGAATCTGGGTTAAGATGCTTACTCAAGGTAGGATGGTACTAAGATTTCCTTGCACTGCACTTAAGAACATGAGTTTCTTCTTGTTTACTGTTCAATATTGGGTTTACAGCTTTCACTCATTGTTCAAATCATGTGAATGCATGATGATAGGAAGCAAGTAAAGTAAATAGTAGTAATGTTTCATTCATTGAGAGGTCAAATGAAGGAACGAGTGAAGAAAAACAAAAATAAAAATTTTACTTTGTCAGAGGAAACACTGATTATTGTGCATAGTATGAGTTGTAATAAATTCATGAGTTCTGGAATGTAACTTAAAATATCTCTGCCTATATTGATTTTTATTAAAATAGGGTGTCCTGTAACACTACATAGCTTTATAAGTGGCACAAAGCTAACATGAGAATGTTCATTATGCATACAACTTTGAAAAACACCTAAGTGACTTAGGTATTTTAGCTATTTTTCAAAGAATTACACTCCAGTTTTTTTCAAAGGACAGAATGTGGGTATACTGCATAGTCTTTACCCAGAAATGAAAAACATTTTTAATCTGTTCCATGATTAAATTGGAGATGGTCTGCAATGTGGAAACAAGTCATGAGTGTCTTTGAAAATTTTAAACAATGATTTTTTCAACTTTTTTGTCAAACTTGCAAATATTTTAAGCAGAATTTTTAAATTAAACCATTTCCATTTTCCAGTCTTTGTACTCTTTTTCTTTTCAATGTTATTTTCACAATTTCCTCTTATTTTCAGTTTTCTGCTGAAAAGAAGATCAGGAAAACAAAAGGAAAAAAAAAAGAATGAGGGAAAAATAAAACTGAAAAATGGGTTTGGGTCAAAAACCAAAAAGTTTAACAACTTAGGGGCATGTTTAAACAGAAACATGTTTGTTTAAGAAGCAGCTGTCAGGTCTAATGAAGTATGTGTAGTTGAAAATTGGGTAAACGAGCAACAAGCCATCCTGGGAAAAGTTGTTCTTTTTTTGAGCAACAGTAATGCCAAAAAACAGGGACAAATATTCCTCATTTTACTATGTAAGAGTGTTATGGAAGCCACTGAATCATCTGTTCAAAGGAGATGGGTAACAGGGATTAAAAATATATAAGTACCTTAGAACCTTATAAAAATTGTGGGTTATTCCATGATATTTTATGATAGTATACAAAAATATAAACTAATGTTCAGCTCAAGACTGAGCTGTGTCCAGCTGAGAAAAAAAAAATAATGAAAATAATTTCTGAACCCAGAGAAGATAAGGAAAAATATTTTTTAAAAGATGTTGGTTCCAGCCAGTAACAGATGGTTACTGCATTTTAAAACATAGTTTTAAACATTTTAATGTGTCTTTGCTGAAACTCTTTGGGCATTGTTTTGATTCTGCTTCTGTTAGAATACTCCGGGAGTAACACTACAGGGCGTAGGAGAACACCTTTGGGTTTGTGCCAGTGTGAATTAAGATCTAGTGCAATGGAGGTAACTCTCGGATTTACCCGATACCAGTTAGATGTGTCACTTTATCACTACCTGATGCAGAATAGCTGGGCAATGGGCCCTGGTTCTTCAAACCACTTAAACACTGTCTCCAAGTCCCTTTGATGCTGGTGGGAGCTCTTTGAATGTAATTTGTGTGCTTACTGCTTGCTTCAAAGGGGATGGCAGTGCCACCCTATTCATATATTGCCATCTAATTAAGTGTCTTCCTTAATCAGGGCCTAAATGCATGTTTCTGCAATATGTAGCCACTGGTAGCTAAGGTCCTTCTTATGGAAACCACAAGAAAACTTTCTCTTTGACTTCAGTGAGCTTGGATCTGGCCCCAAGAGCTGGCAAAGCAGACTCTGGAGAAAAGAAAAGGAAAATGAGATGGGTAAGGGAAAATAAGTTGATTGGTTGGTTTTTTTTCCCCAGCTGACTTTCACTGCAGCAAACTACNNNTTTTTTCTCTTTTTCTTTTTTTTTTTTTTTTTTTTTTTTTTGCCTGAGGATGACTGACTTCCGAAGTGTATAAGTGACAAACCAAAAATCAAGTGCCACAAAGTGAAACTACCTCCTGGAATGACATTAGTGCATATACTCTGTGTGCTGCCATGCTCTTTCTATTTCCCCAGCAGATCCACTGCAGAGTTAGTGTGATATTAATGTCCATTGTGAGGATCGTAATTGCTTCCAGATGGAATACAGTGATTAATAGGTATTTAAGGGTACAATTTACCCTTTAAGTGGCTGGGTGCAGTGATATTTTAATAGGCCCCCATTAGGTCTCAGAAATTATAGTTACACTGTTTTCTAATAGAATATTGGCAATAAGGGATTCCGTTAAAACAATCAGCATAGCTTAGAGTTTCATATGATTATAAAATAATATTTTTAAAGCTGCTTCATATACCATTATTATGGTATGACTGTTTAAGGGATTATACTTAAACTAACATTTTTCCTGCTGCATGAAAACTCCAGCACATACATAATAAGCTTCTGTCAGTGCATAACTGGTCCAAGCTCCCATGCTTTAGCAGCCTTCCCCTGTGTATAGAGTAGTCAGGAGCCAGATGCTCAGCTGGTATAAACTAATGTAACTTCCTTGCTGTCCATTTAGCTACTGTGGTTTATACCAGCTGAGGGTTTGGCCCTAAATGTACAGGATAGACAAACTGCAATTCTTATTTGTTTAAAGTAGCCCCTCTACTGTAGGTAACACCAAAACGTCAGACTGTAATATTGTTTGTGCTATTTAATACTTCTTATTTTTGAGGATTACTAAATAATGTATATAATTTTATTCCTTAAAAAATACAAAAGCAAAATGACTTCTAGGCATAACTTCACCAAATGTAAAAATATGTTCTCTGCTAAGAACTTCACTGTGTGCTGATATTTTTTTGCCTATTTTTATTTTGTGTAGTTTGTAAAGTTTGCTGAAATCTTGACCTAACAATGTGTTCTTTGCAATTGTTGTTACTGTAGATATATGTGTTTTATTAAGAAAAGTTGTTTTTAAAAGTGTAGTATGTTCCTAGCATGATGAAACTGTCATTGCAGTGAATATGCATTATATAGTGTGTAAGAAAGAACAAAATGTAGTTTAACATAGTGCTATTTAATTGAATATCTAAAATACTATTTGCCTGACAAAATAAAGCGTGTTGCAACGACTTAAAAATTTGTTGTTTTCCTCTTTATAGATGCGTGGTAAAAATAAACTATTTTTTAATCTGCAAAGCAATCCCACAGACTCTCTTAAACAAGTCCAAGAAAATACTCACGGTGTCAGGTATTACATCTGATCAGTTCTGCACCCTGCTCTGTGCTGAACACTCAGTCACGGAGATTTCCAGGAGTACACAAAGAGTCGGAGATGAATTCTTTCAGAAATGGCCCCATGTAAAGACCCAGCATATAAACAGCTTAACATTTATTCATTGTAAGTGAAGAAAAATTGGTTTTCTTTTAGAAATATAAAGTCAGTCAGAGATGTCCAATTTTAAAAAGGGGGAGTGAAGTGTAAATTATTTCTGCTTTTATTCCACTGGTGGGGAAAAAAAAAAAGCAAACCACAAAAAACCCCAAACAAACAAAAAGCCAAGCACATTCTGTGAAATTCTGCAGATGAAACAAAGTTTGTTGTTCAGCTTTTTCTTTCAGGTGGGACTCAAGACACTCATTCCCCAAGCAGGTCTGCAGGGGAGGCAGGCTGGTGGGGCTGCACCGCAGGGAGCTGCAGCTCTCTCCCATTTCCTGGCTTGTCCTTGGAGTGAAGTAACCTGCCCAACACCTACCGTATGCTCCTTTTTCCTGCATCTATCATCCAAGCAGTGTTATTATTGCTCTTCTTATCGTCTGTTTTTCCAGATGGGTTTTAACAAGAAAGCATAGGGCCTCCTCAGTTCTGTGGGACAATAATTGAAAATTAAATGTCACAAATACTGACCTTCACAACAAGGTTCTGGATCGTTAAACCCAGATTTTGATTCCCAGATAGATAGGTTCCTGCAAGGCTTTATGAGGTGTGAGTGGATAACATTACCTCACTCCAGGATTTCCGTACTGGCTAGTTCCTAGATGTGCTGACACTGGATAGTTACCTGCTCAGCACTCAGGACAGTTGGGGTCATAAGCTAAGGTTTCAAGCACTCCCACAAGCTCTAGGAAATGTTTGGATTAGGCTCCAAAAAAGCTGGGCATTTACAGAGTTTTACACTGAGAAACCTTTCCCAGATCTGATCCTCTGTCTTCAAATCCTGCTCAGTTGTCTTTTGCTGATCTTCTCTTTTTTCCTTCTCCTGCAGGGTTACAGCATGGTACAACACTTCTTGCTTTGATTCCTTAGCTCTGAACAGTGGCAAAACTAGCCACATGACTTCTCAGGACATCAGATTTGAGATCCTCAAAGATCTGAACTTTCTCCTTTGTCTTTCAAATGTCTTTTAGAATTCCCCTTCTCCCCTCCCGCCACCAACTGGGAGCAACTGCTTTTTCTAAGGTCTCTCTCCAATGGAAAGCAGGAGGTAACCCCCACACAGTCTGTTGTGATGCATGTGCCCATGCAGGATCCCTATGGGGCAGCGCAGTGTCAAGTGCAGCCTCCTCCACGCAGCCACAGAAGGCCAGGGGACCAGCAAAAAATGTTGCCTGCGCAGGAGGCACGGCTAACAACAGGGTGGCTCCCAATGCTACAGGATGATTGCTGCCTCTGGAATTAATTGTTGCCTCCAGAATTAAATCAGCAGCTGTAATTCTGTGGGGCAGGTCATAAAAGCAGGTTGAGGCATTGTGGCTTTTACCTAAAGCAATGGACTAGGTCTCAGGAGACCAGTGCTGCTTTATCCTTTGCACTGCATCTGGCTTGCTAAGCCCTTCTCATGCACCCCAAAGTGGTCTGGGAAGAAGTGACTTCATGTGATATAAGCCCAAGTAAAACTAGACGCAAATACTCACCAGCAGGTTCCAGATAGATACATGCGTACATGCAACTACCTGCATACAGAGAATCTTTTCTTTCCGCACAGTATTTGCTGATCCATTTAGCTTCCTTTAACATTAATGGCCTTTTCCTGGGCAGAATCAGACCTCAGGGTCCAAAGACATCAATAGCTTGCAGGTAGAGCAGTTACCATCTCTGAAAGCATTTTAAAAGACAAGTAATTGGTCTACAAAAGACCTTTCTTCTATTCACTCCCCTTTCTAACTTACCTCCTTCTGCATTATCTCAACAAGAATGTCCTTTTAGCATCAGGAGACCAGCACAGTATAAGAAACAAAAAATGCGCTGTCATTTAACATGTCTAATCTAAACTAAAGACTGAGATTTAAAGACACTTTGGCATTCTGAACACTCCAAGACGCAAATTCAACACAGCTGGCTCAGCAGTCAACAAATAATTACTTTACAGTGATAGACTGTCCTACGTCCCAGGACTCATTATTGGATTCTATATACAGCTTTACAGAGCAAACAACATTTGCATATTCTTAGCACTGTATCGGCTTCATTACTCCTGATTTGAATGCCAGCCTTATAAACGAACCCGAATGTTTGCTGAGCTCCACATTCAAGACAGTTCAGGCCAAGGATTTCAAAATATGCAACATTTTAAAAATCCCTAAAACTTTTTCAAAGGTTTGTAGAAAAAGCAAATAAAAAATTACTAGTATTGTTGTCCGTGGGAAATGAGAGCCAATAAGAAAGACTGTTTTCTAGCTGAGCAACTTGTACAGCAACATGTAGCATGAGGAAAGAGTAAGCAAAACTACATTTACTTAACCTTAGGTTCACCACTTTCCTGGACAGTTGTTGTTCCTTGGCTCTTTGCAGTAGTTCTTTTTCCAGTATCTGCTCTCAGTCTCCGTTTCAAAGGTCCCCAGGAGACAGAGGGTTTTTACCCGCTTTCAAGTTGACATCTTAGGACATGATGTCCAGGGCATCCTTTCAGGCCTTTTGTCTAGCAAGACCTCAGTAAAAATAGTACTGCATATAGTATTATTGATGATATTTGCCTAAATCATTTCAGCAATTGGAAAAAAAATTACAACATTTTTAAGACTTTGTTCAAAATGACAGACAAAGAGGAACAGGACCCCAGGAAAAAAAAAAAAAAAAAAAAAAAAAACCCACAGAGCAAAGTGACATGCCCTGGTCCTTACATGAACACTGTGAACATTGACTTGCTACTGCATGTTGTTATATGATGGAAAAATGTGATTCTTTCAGCCTTGAAGGTCCAATTGTCCCATAAGTCAAAGCTCATGGAGATTCATATCCTTTCACTGCTCACAATGAGGATTTGGTTGGGTAGAACCCTGAAGGAAGAAGAACTTTTGAAAGGGTTCTAATCCTCCTGTTCTGTATGGACTCCTCTTTCTTCCCTTCCCTTTCCTCAGCTGAACTCAGGCTAGTAGTCCCAGAGGGGCTACTTTAATTTAGCTTTTTTAATTACAAACTCCATTCACTCCAATACCCTGAAATACATTTGTTGCATCTCTTGCAACAGACCACCTTCGGCTGAGGTAGCACGGAGGCCCAACACCCCGCCTCCGGGCCAATGAGCACTGACACCAATATGAGGATGCTGCAAATGGCGTTTATTAATAGGTTGCATAGCAATATATACTCCGCTGCCTTTCGTTACCGCCCATAAGCTATACGTCACAAGGGGGAGGAATACACATGTCAAAGGGGAGGCCCCTGTTCTTTCCGTTACATCGCGTGATCTTCCGACCGCTATCCCCTACATACATTATCTATTATAATCTTCAGAAGATGCTGCACATTACTGGCTTCATCAAGCTTGTCTGCTTCGTAGTGTCAGTTAACAAACAAAACATAAATAAGTACTTCCAAGACGTTTGCAGACTTTTGACCTTAAGAACAAACATCAGAACCAGACTACTTAGTTGAATGTCTATGTTCACACTCAAAAGATGTTTGGGTAATATATTGTTGGTTTTTTTTTTTTCAGCACTATATTCATATTGCAGATTATTCTTTATTTCATGTCTGACAATACAAGTACCCTAGCTCAAGGATTTTCCTTTGAGGAACTTGAGATAAAGGATGGAGAGGAAAAAAATATCAAAAATATCAATAGATTAAACTATTCAGTTTAATTATCTGTCGGAGTAATTATTCTGTAACTCAGAAAGGTCAATAATCAAAAGCATTAGTCCAAGCTATCCAAAACAATAAGCACAAAAAAATGTTACTAAGTGTTTTCTTTGGGGGAAAGATCAAAGGCCTTTGCCAAGGAAGAGAATAATCACCTTTATTATCACAGCAACAAACCCAGATGCCTCCTTCACATATATGGGACAAAAGGAGCTCACAAGATTTCTTCCTTTTCCAGGATTACTAGGGATTAAAAAGATTTATGATATTTACCTGTATATGGATTCATCCTATGTATGGATCTGTCCTGTGCTGTGTCCTCCACCTAGCGATGTCTGGAGCTGTCTATCAGGAAATGGTTAAAGCAGACAATAACATGCCTGGTGAATTATCCAGGGCTCCAGAAGTAGGGAATAATGTTTGCTGCCATTTGGTAACCACCTGGCCCTCTGGAGCATGCTAGTCATCTTCCAGCACGGAGGCTGTTGTGGTGCG
This sequence comes from Scopus umbretta, assembly GCA_013400535.1. NCBI lineage: Eukaryota > Metazoa > Chordata > Aves > Pelecaniformes > Scopidae > Scopus > Scopus umbretta. The sequence goes on along the minus strand of VZTL01006431.1, from coordinate 22,518 downwards.
GTACACACTGGCCCTAAATGGAGTTAGAGACAGTTCATTTTCTAGTGCTGCTGGAGATCAGTCAGAGATTAACAAAGAAAGAATTGCCTTGCCAGTTTATTCGTTCCTGTCAAGAAGGCAAGCTGTTATTTTGAAAGGAGCTAACGACACGATGGCGAAAACCATATAAGCTAAACAGAAACTTCCCTTGCATCCCCTAGCCAACTGTAAAGTCAGCCAGCAGAAATCTTGGAAATGGTACAAGTCTTCCTGCATTGAGAGCACTCAGGTTTGGATGCCAAGAATAAATCTCACTCTGAGGGAAACCTCTGAAGTAAGTGCTGTTGACTGAGCTGTTACTGGCTGTGAAGGCAGAGCTGAGCGCGGCAGACAGTGTCATGCCATACCAGATGCTGCATCCCCCCAACCCATTTACACCAGATTTTGCCTTACTTGTCAGTGTGGGAAGAGGAGATGGTGCAGTTCCCCTTCTTTGCCTCAGACTGGCAACTCTGGGCCTCTCCTTTGGTTCACTCCAGCTACTCTGTGCTGTCCCAGAAAGCTGAAACAGTCATAAACACTATTTAACTGGTTGATTAAGTCAGTTCACAGCTGCTTTTCATCACCAGAATTTAGCAAAGCAACTATTGGTTCTAGGCCATTATTTTAAGTCCCTTTACCAGGACAAAGCACTTAGTTGCACAAAGACGGCTTCGGGACTTACAGCATCCTAAAGGACACAGCACTGGGAAGGCTGGTGCAATAACCAGGAGAGCTCTGATTTGCAAATAATGCTTGGTAGTGACCTCTTTCAGCTGTAAGATGGAAGAATAGTTTCTGTAATGCATTCTGCATGCTGCACACCTATATTTCACTGAACAAGACAGTCCTTAAGAAACATCATACCTTGAACTTGAAATTTAGCTACTGGAAAAGAGCAGGAAATATATAATTAATGAAAGAACCAGAATTCAAGTCAAGACAGTTCATGCTAAAATACCCTGTCTTGTGCAATGTCATAAACTCCTTGGCTAACACACACATCATCTAGCAATTCCCATCCCCAGATCCTAGGAAAGATCCAGCGAGTATTTCCTTGAAGACGTATTAAATTGCAGCCCAGTCCAATGTACTCCCTTTCTCAGTTCCTTAAGCCAGGTTCCTAGTGAAAACTCCTACTGACATCAGTTACTCAGCTTGGATGAGGGAGGGCTGAATAAGGCCTGTGGGATTTGGCTTTCTGAGAATCATGTTCAGCCTCCTTTTTCCTGTGTCCAGGGTCTTCTGTATTTGAAATCTTTCTCACCACCTGACCGTGGGTGCTCTATATCCCCTCTTCATCAATTAATTCCAAGTCACTGAGAAGAACATTTTATTGTCGGTGTTATTTAGGTTACTATGGCCATAGTAACCATGTACAAAGTCAGGATATCATAAACACACAGTAGCAAGAAAATATTCAGAAGGTATTTAAAAAAAAAATAATAATAACCAGAGAAAAATGGGCTCCATAGTATTTAGAAAAATCAAAAGCAAAATAAGAATTAAATAATACCCTACAGATTCTGCCATTATGCAGTAAAAGAGAAATTAAAATGCACCCTGCTGTTGATTTTATTTGACAAATCTCAGTCATAACTGTGACAATTTTATTCCTCTCCGTCATCTCCATACCCCGAACCACTCATATCCCCAAATAGCTGGATTATCTCCTCCACACTGAGTAATAAGTAAGACAGCTAAACAGTTTCTTCACTGGAGGTTTTCTTTTATACACAGAACCCCATTTTTTCAGGAGTGGGTGCAGCCTTGAACTAAACTGGGAGACGTGCATGACTTTGCAACCCTGACTGTTCTGTAACCATGCTGTTTAGTCCACCAACTATACCGATATGGTTAATTGCCAGTTTGATGATATGTGACAGTCTGGGCCTGTTTGCTGACTTGAAGTTGCCTTTGAAGTTGGCTAGATGGTGCTATAATACCCTTCTGCGTTGCATTAACAAGCGTATGGCTCATACTGTCCTTACTATTGACCAGAGAGTACTTAAAACTTGGTTTTGCAGTGTGCCTCCACACTTAAAATTTGTAAAATAAGTCAGTTCTACAGTCTAGCCCTGGACCAGAAACCATTAATAGTGTGTCAGTAACTAAACATCAAGTTGATTTTAAGGACAGAATTTTTTAAAAAATTAAATTTTAAATATCTCTTCCACTGTCATAATGTACAGCTGCTTGGCAATATACCAGTGCTTTGTATCTCTGAAGGTTATTTTGTCTTCCTTGATATAGGAGTTTGCACCAGTTGCGCAGTTTAATTTTCCTTGCCACCACAAATCTTGACCCTTGGTTTCCCTGGCTGTCTTTGCAGGGTGGTTCTGTGTTTTTCTTTGTTTGTTTGTTTGTAACTCACTTGGATCCACCAAATCGAAGAAACATGTGATGCAATTATAATGGGAGTGCTGCAGAGACAGTTGAGCACAGCCTGAATTTATATTTTCATTTGGCTGGTCAGAAAATTGGGTGCAATTCAAAATGAATGTGTCATCCCAGATCTCACACTCTATTCTGTGGACAGCTACACATGCACAGCAACAGCTGAAATTAAAATGTAAGTCTCAGGATATTTAACCTCCAATATTTTCAACTTCCTTTATCACCGTTGACCCCAAATTGCGTATCTTCACAAAGATAAAAAAAGGGTTTGAACTGCTGAAAAATTAGTTACATCAAATAAACGCAATGTCTACCAATAAAGTCCTCATATCCTGCTTGTAAGCAAACAGTTGCTGGTATTTTATAACTAATCTTGGGAAGATGAGTTGGACTTTTGCTGTGCTAGCTGACTGCTGTAAAGCCTGCAGGAGCAGCATGCCTGCCACCACACAGTGACTTCCAGCAGGACAAGAAAGCTGATTACATCTCAGCCATTGCTGTGAATGTGGTTGCATGTTTGCATAAGAGCAGAAAGTTCCCTTTTCCCTCGAATGTGAAAACTGAAGAAACAAAGACATGGTTTTTTGTCAGCCCATGGGCTGGAGGAAACACAAAAAGGAAGAGAACTGATGCAGAGAAAATGCTTTTCTGTTAAGGTAAATGTTGATGCAGCTGTTTATTGCTCTATCTACTGAGAAAAACAACACCTCTATAAGGTCAAAGGGCTTTAAAATAAATGTTAACACACATCCTGGAGGAGTAGGAGTAAGCTTCAAATTATTGCAGAAGGACCTGTCACATGAATGCAGAACTCATTGATTCATTCATGTAGAATTTGCTCATGTCAGTCCTCCCTCTTGAGCAAGAGAGATGTTGAGCAAGTCTCAGGCCACAACTTTGGGCTGCTCCATGTAGTAGGAATTAGAGGCTATGGGCTGGATTTTCAATGCAATCTGTACAAAAGGGAAGTTTCAGTGCTCAAAGAGAGCAGAGTGTTGGTTTCTCTGCCAGGTGACAGTCCTGAGCACTGTGTTATTGAGGCTTGAGAGATTTTTTTTTCCTCTCTTCTCTTTTCCATGTGAAGCCAACCAGCCTCAGCAAGGGAGACTTAGATACCCCTGCCCAAGAGGCAATGAGGGAGCTAACCTCAAGTTGTTTGAGAGAAGCAGATTAAAATACCTTCTGGCTGGGGAGGGATTGGCAGTTGAGTTAGCCCCACGACCTGTGACTGAAAAAGAAGGAGGGCAGGGGTCTTTCTCTGGATGTGTTTAACTGGGGTTGCACATAGTCTGAGAACAACTACAGGCTCATGCTTTGTAATTGGAATAATATCTGCTGTGGAAATCCTCAAAGCTCCCAAGAGCTTAGGTAACTGGTGTGCTCACATGTGGGCAGATGAAGCTTAACTGATTGTGGCCAGGAAGTGTCACTTAGGTCAGGTGGGAGTTTTGATTTAGGCATCCAGAGCCAGATGCAACATATTGAAGAGACAGTTCTCCTGAAGCTAGATCCCATGGCACACATAGCAACTTGAAAGATTAATTCCAAAATAAACCCCCAAACCTTCTCTCTAGTTCTGGGTATCTCTAAACACACCAGATGTCAAGAGGGGAGGCATTCATATGAGCCACTTCTTTCAATTCCTTGGTCGAAAGGTATAGAAATAAGCCTTTGTCATTTGTGGTATATCTCATCACAAGCCTGAAGTTTAGAGGAATCGTGACTCACAAGTGCCTCTCCTTGTCCATTAACTAGAGAGAGGGTGTAATGTGCTGGTATGCATAGCTGCCTCCCGGGATGACTGAAGAGTCAGGTGCTGGAAGAGAGGAAAAGCAGTGACACCTACACCATGGATCAGCTGAAAGACTTCATATGTGTCAGCTCACTCAGGGGCATGTACTGAGACATATGTGCAGAGAGTGCCCTGGGTTCATTCCCCTCTTCCCTCGGCTTTGGGTGAAAGGTAACGCACTCTAACTGAAGAGCATCAATCTCCTCCATACGGCTCTGTAACAGCGCTTAGAGACTCCAGGCCAGAGCAGTGGTCCTTTTTGACCTATTTGAACAGGTCCTTGGCCCCGTTCAAATATATAAGTGACGTCCTCCATCTAGGTCAGTAAGGTAGATAAGAAGCAGAAGGAGTCACAGGCAGATTGGTTGAAAGGCTGCAGTGAGGACCGAGTTGCTTGACTCTGGTGGATATAGCTGGATAATCATCAGCCTCTCTATGCTGGAGTTGCTTGACTCTGGTGGATATACCTGGATAATCATCAACCTCTCTATGCTGCTGGGGAGCTTCTCCCAGGAACTGCCTCCTCCACCCTTTCCAGCTTGCAGACCACTGCAAGCAGAAGAGATGTACAACCCTGATGTTCTTTCTGACAGAGTAACTCAGACTGCTCAGCACACCTCTATGACCACAGCAAACCACCTGATCAAACTTGATTTTAAATTATCTAATTTAATTGTAGGAAATGGCCTTTGGCCTTATGCTTCTGCTTTTAAAAGGATTGCTTCAGTTCCAGTCATTGCATTTATGCATGAACCACCCACTTTGATATGGAAATTGCTGCAGCCCAAGGGAATTTCATTAAGTAATTAGGGAGGAGGGCATATAATGTCATTTACTGTAACTGGATCTACATACCCAATCAATAAGTGACCATATGTGCATGAGCCAGGAGCATTTCAATACCCTTAGCATCCCTGTGATAAAAACAGTGCGAGTGGGATCTCCTTTGTCTGTGACACAATCTTGTAGTCTCAGGCATATTTTCATTGCTTAAAAGAATCGCACGAGCCATGCTGTCATATCAAACTGCACAAAGCAGGCAGATTTATTGTCTGCCTGGAAAAGCATGGCAACCAAAGAGCTTTGCAGTTCCAAGCTGAGGGCTTGACAAGCACTGTAAGAATAAAACCTGCTTTATATCAGAGCTTTCATAATCAGGACATGTTTTGCATTTATGTTCCAAGTTTGCTACTCTTAAAGGTCAGTTTTGTTCTGAGTCTGAAAGAAATTCATGGTATTAAGTGCTAATGCAGCTATAAATACAGCTTTCTAGCTTTTTTTATTTTATTTTTTCCCTGCCATTTAGTTGGTTAAAACCCTAAACAGCTGGTGTTTGCTAGATTGCATTCTTAGGGTGAAGCATTTGTCCAGAATGTGTTCATTCCTCAGGAATCAAGTGACCACACCAGAGCTAAACAATATGTGAAGCATACAATTTATTTTGAACTATGATTTCTCCAGATGCTGAAAGCTGGTACATTTATTAACTTTTGACTACAAACCACTGATTTGCAGTAGAAAAATGCATACAAGAAAGAGCAAAAACTGTCACTGGGAGGCATTATTTGGAACTTTGCTAAATGCTTGCTGCTTTCATACCTTCTTGTTTGCAACACTCATTCTCTGAACACAGAAATGAGACAAAGCAGGTAAGTTTTTATTTGCAAGAAACCTTTCATTAAGGCAAAATGTCTTGAACCAACACTGACTGCACTAATAGAAAGATTTCCATTGAATTTCTGTGAGCTGGGGTGGGCCACCTATGTGAAGGCAGGCCAGGTCATCATTTGCAGTGGCTTACGCAAGTTTTGCAATCCAAACCTGAACCAGTTAAATGGTAGCCATTATAGTCTAGCTTTGGGTTATATTTATCAGTTGCTCTTTTTGGTTAGGTGGGTATCGGTAGGCCTCATGAACAATCACTCTGGGGTCACCTTTTCAGGGCTCTTTACAACTAGAACAATGTGAGCCTTGGGCCCAAGATCCATGGGTAGCTGACTAATTGTTATTTAAGACCCATTGAAATTAATAAGAGTCATAGGTGTAAACAGTACTTCAGCGATCAGATCTCTGAACGTTTGGGGTTTAAGTGCCCTGTATGTGAAGGTTTAAGCTCTGGAAGACAGGACTCTTGCCTGAGAGAAGTGCAGGTCTGAGGCTCTCCTGAGACCACCAAGAGCTGGGACCGTGACCTGGAAAATGAGTAAAAGGTTTTTATCCTGTGATATTACAGTTATTAAAATGCTTCAATCCTGCCAAGAAATCTGTGGCTTTTTTCAAATCCTTTTCCACATCCTGTAAAGCTCAGAAATTGATGGCACATGTGAATGGCACCTGAAAATGTCTGTGCCCTTCCCCAGTGGAGGGCTGGGCCCTGTCAGGCTACCAGCGCCTAGAGGCCACCCAGCCTCAGGCTCTGCAGCTCTCTGCACTGACATGTTGCCCCGTGCTCTGAGCTAACTGTTGGCACACACTGAGTAAATCACTACTACCCCACATGGAAAAGTCCTGGACACACATTTTTTGCACTGGAGCATGGAGTTCTTCAAGCAAAAGTGCTGGTGGGTACTTAGAGATTTTATTGGTCTTGTATACGGGGCTGAGTTACGCAGGAAAAAAAAGATGGAGTATGTCCAACACGTGTTTGTACGTCTTTTCCCATATTGCACTCACATTCACTTTGTTCGAGTTATGATGGGAAAGTTGGTCAAGAGTGTGGGGTCGCACCCAGCTGAAGGGCCATGGTACATGTTATCTTCTCAAATGCATTTTTGTTGCCTCACTGCCACTTATCTGACTTTACCACCCCAGGTATTTGGGGGTTTCAAGTATGGTTGTGCACAGTGTTGGAAAACAGTCGTTATCAAAGCAATGGGTGGTTATCAAGGCAGAAGAAATGGGTGAGGAAGGTGTGATGCAGTACACAACGTAATGGTTGTGTTTGCAGATGATATAATGGAGAGTTCCAGCCTTATCAGGTGGTGAAATTTTACTTTTTGTTCTTATTTATGTGGGTTTGCGGTAATGATGTCCTGTGTTCAGCAACTGTCTGCTTCACAATACAGCTTTTTGCATGTTTACTAGTTGTCAAAGCCTGTCTGGAGGAACTGTTAGCAGCCACTGCAGAGGGCTGGAGGAAGCAGACCGATGGGGACAGAAAGGCAGTATTTTATATATCAGCAGCTGCATGTGCTCCCTGGTGAGTCAGCAGCTGGAGATGAATTCATGCAATGGCAGCTGCCTATGAAATCTTCTTTGGCAAAGCCACTAATGGAGAAAGTTTAATACACATTGCATATCTGTCATTTTAACATGCCTCCACCACTTCCTCAGACCTGGAAATGCTCTCTCTGTCCTTCAGGCACTCAGCATGAAGGCTTAGTCTTCAGCACGGACACCCAGCTACCAGGCACCATGCTTCAATCAGGCAAGACTTGCTGCAAAGTTCATTTGCAGAGCTAATTTGAATAATGGATACAGGTTTCCAAATCAACATTTAAAATGCACAAAAGCCTTCACTACAGTACCAGCTCCCCGTAGGATCAACTCTATGCCAAGTTCAGTTTGTATGGGTAAAGCTACTTAAAACTCAGTTTTCTTCAGCAAAAGGCAGGTTGTGCCAAAAAATAATTGCAGTCAGGAGTCAAAGGTAGAGATTTCTTATTTACAATGTATGAAAAGAACAATTTGGTAATTATATATGAAAAGGCCATCAGAGAAATTTTATACCAAATGACTGTAAAATCAAGGATGAAATCCTCATCCTAAAATTGTTACCAGAAACTTCCATAACGTACAGTGATGGTTGGACACACTTACATCCAGTATCCTCCTTATACCAGATGTAGGCCAGTCAAGAGAAACTGTACCTTCAGGACATCCACACACGCATGTTGCAAATAGAAACAGAGAGGGAAACTTAAACAAGTCCTACATTTGGCGCCTTGTCTGTTTAGCAACACAGATAATTTTGATGTAACATCTCGGGCCTTATTTCTCTGAGGAATAACTTAGAGTTTAGTTCTGACTCTTTGTCCATACATTTCAATCTGTTTGATTTTGAAAAATAAACTGATCATCCATCATTGTAAAGGGTCTCTTGAGTGTTATGAGGAGTGATTTCACCTAGGTTTTAGGATGTCATGTCACTGGGATGAGTCTTCTCAAATGCCTTTTATATTTTTAATATTTTTAGCTTTAAAACATGTAAGGAAATACATATAACTTTTTTTTAATGTTTGTTTCTCTAAATAAAAGATAGACTGCTATCCAATCTTCATAACTCCAGAAAGTATACATATGTTATTGTGGTGGGTTGACCCTGGCTGGACACCAGGTCCCCACCAAAGCCACTCTATCACTCCCCTCCTCAGCTGGACAGGGGAGAGAAAATATAATGAAAGGCTCATGGGTCAAGATAAGGACAGGGAGAGATCACTCAGCAATTACCATCACAGGCAAAACAGAGTCAACTTGGGGAAATTAGTTTAATTTACTGCCAATCAAATCAGAGTACAGTAATGAAAATAAGACCATATCTTAAAACATCTTCCCCCCATCCCTCCCTTCTTGCTGGGCTTAACTTTACTCCCAATTTCTCTACCTCCTCCCCCAGAGTGATGCAGGGGGACAGAGAATGGGGGTTGTGGTCAGTTCATCACATGTTGTCTCTACCGCTCCTTCCTCCTCAGGGGAAGGACTTCTGACTTTCTTGCTCCAGCGTGGGGTCCCTCCCATGGGAGACAGTCCTCCATGAACTTCTTCAATGTGAGTCCTTCCCACAGGCTACAGTTCTTCATGAACTGCTCCAGCATGGGTCCCTTCCATGGGGTACAGTCCTTCTGGAACAGACTGCTCCAGTGTGTGTCCCCCACAGGGTCACGAGTCCTGCCAGAAAACCTGCTCAAGCATGGGCTCCTCTCTCTCCGTGGGGCCACAGGTCCTGCCAGGAGCCTGCTCCAGCACGAGCTTCCCATGGGGTCACAGCCTCCTTTGGGCACATCCATCTGCTCTGGCGTGGGGTCCTCCATGGGCTGCAGGTGGATCTCTGCTCCACTGGTATCCTCCATGGGCTGCAGGGTGACAGCCTGCCTCAGCATGGGCTTCACCACTGTCTGCAGGGAATCTCTGATCCGGTGCCTGGAGCACCTCCTGCCCCTCCTTCTTCACTGGCCTTGGTGTCTGCAGAGTTGTTCCTTTCACATATTCTCTCTCCTTTCTCTGGCTGCAATTGTGCAGGGTTTTTTTGTCCCCCTTCTTAAATATGTTATTGCAGAAGCACTGCCACCATTGCGATTGGCTTGGCCTTGGCCAGCAGCGGGTCCATCTTGGAGCTGTCTGGCATTGCCTCTATGGGACATGGGGGAAGCTTCTAGCAGCTTCTCACAGAAGCCATCCCTGTAGCCCTCCCTGCTACCAAAACCTTGCAACACAAACCCAATACAGTTATGATTAAAGACAACAAATACATACAGATGAATAAATACTTTATCTCCATAAATAATGGCCACAGGTGAATAGTGGTCTAACCATAATTTCAGCTTGACTTGACTTACCTGTCATCTAACTTTTGAAACCAGCTTGCTCAGGTGCTAGTTCTCAGCAGGGCTTGCACTATTAGCTTGACAATGGGGATCAGAAATGGCCCATATCCTGCTTGCTCAGTAAACCCTACAGAACACCTTGTAGACACACTTTTGAGGGTAGGCTACAAAGTCAAGTTTTCAGTTTACCTTATTTTTTTAGTTCCTGCCATTCAGGGCTGCTATTATGGGCACCCTATTAATTGGATATTGTTATCATTGGTACAAATATGTTATCTCAGTATACAACTGTCTATCTAGCCACTTTCATTGTAATATGTTTGCTCCTCCCAGATACAAAAAATGGAAACATAACCTCCTTTCTCTACAAGCAAAACATGTCCTGCAATAGAGGCAGTATATCAGTTAATGGCTAGATCCTTTATTTACAACAGAAAACCTGGGAGGAAATCTGTAACCATATTTAAACCAATATTTTAAATACAAAATTACACAAATACAGAGCCATTTCTAGACATGTCAGCACTGTAAGTAAAACTGAGCTCAAATGCTCATGCTCAGACATCCTCGCCACAGGAAGAAGAGAGAATCAGAGATGGTGAGATTTCTGGCTGGAGAATGGGGATATTAAAAAGGAGTAGTCTTGGAAAGTCGGAGTTGTTGCTCTCATGGTAAGGTAAGGGGCAGCAATTCAGTTTGCTGAATATGAAGGTCTTGCATACTTTCTCATGTTCTTCATGGCTCTCCACGTAGGCACCAGGGTCTGCAGCAGCTGGCAAACAGCAAGTGGAACATTTTTTATGTTGTTCACAGGCCTGAGAGTATGTGATTTCTCCAAGTTCAAATACTTCACCATTTCTTCACAAGCTGAAACACAACTTTGTAAAAAAAAAAAATTCTCTATCATACCTATTTCTTGTGGAAGCTATACACTAACATATATAAATGAATTAGGTAACTGTTGCAACACTACCAAGCTGTGTGAGGTGGTGATGCAATGCTTATTTTATGCTCTGGATTAACGCGAAAAAAGGGGCCTCAGCTGAAGTCTCACTATGTCCAAGTGTATCCACCCAAACACCGGAGCAGGGTGAACCACCCTGGACAGGAGAGTTGAACTTGGGACTGTCAGCCTAGATATTGCATTGCCATCTAGTGTGCATCGCAGAAACTGCATGGCGAAGCCTGGAAGTTGAGATACACAGCACTAAACACATATGAAAGTAAGGAGGGTTTTCAAAAATTTTCATTAGGAAGGTTATTATGTAATGGCAGCAGGAAATTCTTAATAGAAATCTTCGGTCTCGTCCCTCCTTTCCTAAAGGAGCAAGACTCAATGTTGTGAGGGAGCAGCAAGAGAAATTTGAAGGTCTCACCCCTTCCATTTTCCTTTCCTGGGTGTAGGGGAACCCAGGGCAGAGCTCTGTGTGCCCCCTGTAAATACAGAAAGGACAAGCTGAAGGTTAGCCTTGCACAGTGTTTCCTCTTTCAGCTCAGTATTTGCTTGCAAACAGAATGCAAATATGTAATTCAGTTCTCATTCAAAATAATTCAGTTTGCCTTTGGGACCGCTCTATGGTTTGCATATTATTCCTACACTGTAAACAGTGACTCAATGAGTTGTAAGCATTGATCTCTGCTACTTCTGGCAGGTGTGTTGCATTCCCAAGTTTTACTGCATTGGTGCGCATGGACCAAAAAAATCAATATTGTCAAAACTGTAAAATACACATTTTTCTATCTAAGCATGCCATTCAGGGTTTCAGGCTGCAAGAGAGCATTTCTTCCTAAACGCTATTTTGGAACATCCAAGAAATGGCTGTAAGAACAGCTTAAAAGAGATTAGCACAAGGGCAGTTAACAGAAAACTGTTCCTGAATTATTTAGCTGGGTATTCTTTTTGTTCATTTCTCTCTCCTGCCTACAAAGAGCTTTAGGGGAGCTTCCATCAAAGGGCTCAGGTGTGAAGGAAGAACAGCAAAGGATTTAAATATCTACTCCCATATCTATGAATAAGGTAACTTGGTTGCTCAGCAAGGGAGGAGTGAGTACCTGAGATGGACATAGGCAAAGGCCAGCTGTCTCAGAGGGACTCTGCCAAAGCTAGCCCAAAAGTCTTGGTGTCTAGCCTCCTACATGACTTTTGTGGTCTCCTGTACTCATTACCTCTCTTTCTGCCTTGTTTTCAGCACAGCAACTGTGTTAAAGAGTCCAGTCCTGAAAAATATAGCTATGGAAAGAGCTTATAGAATGATCCAGCAAGACTTCTCACATGACATGCTCTGGGACATTTGAGATATCCGTGAGGGATGAGTGGTGTAATATGGACTCTGTGGGACACCCAGGCCTTCCTAAACTATCTGCTAATAAAAAAGTTAGGTGTCCTGAGATATATTGCATTTATACAGTTAGGCAATTGAGACTGTTCACAGTATTCCTGCTTTCCTTGGTTCGCTTGCATGCATGTATGTCACACATCCACACTTTGTAGGGTATCAGTAGTGAACAGTTTGGGGGCGGGTGGGCAACAAACTCACTAGTGAGATGACGTTCCTGGTGCCCCAACTGGTGGAATGCCCAGGGCCTGCTGTATTCAGCCTTGTACTCCTTCTGGTGGAGAACTGCAACCTGCCTTTCACTTTATAGCTATCTGCCTGCACACCTCTACCTGCATCTGCAGCTGTTCTCCCTGTCCTGGTCTTCCAGAGTGCTCTTATCCTCATTGCCTTGCATGGGGGTGCTCAGAAATTGCTGTTATGGCTGTTCAGTTGGGTTTTGTTGAAAGTCATTGCCATTGCCATGTGAGTTGCTTTTCCTTCACTATCTACATTTCATTCCCACTTCATAATTTTTACTTTAAAGCCATATATTAGGGAGCAAGTAGATCATAGCAGATAAGAGCTCTTTAGACAGACAATTACCATTTCCCAGTAATGCACACGCACAAGGCTCAGCAGCCAATTAGAGCTGCAAAATCTGTTCCTGATTGAAGCATGTGCCAGTCAACTCTATTAGCACAATGAGGGAGGGAAAGCAATGGCGAGATCAAGATATAACTGCAGTTACCTTGAAAATGGTGTTTGCAAGCAATGTTTCACTGGAGAGGATGCCCTGAAGATGCTAAGTGACCCCTGTCACTTCTCATCCAGGTTGGACACTTGGGAGAGCATTCCCTTTTTTTTTTTTTTCCTTCTCTCTTTTCCCCTTCCTTCCTATTTGTTTAGGTTTTCTTTTGCCCAAATGGAATAGTTGCTCTTACAGTTGCTGTATACCAGGAGTTACAGGCCCCTCAAATAAATCTTTGTGCCTGTAAACCTATTTCATCATCTCCTGTGCAATAGTGAGAACTTCTGGTCTCTTTTAGATGAAGACCAAATATGTGAATCTAACCACTTGTCAAAGATTTAAACATTCATAAAACCATTTAGTCAGAACTGATTGATCAGAGATAGTTGCTTAATCTGTCTCCTGTGTTCTACATTAGAGAGGTTGAAATGCAAAGCCAAATGTATTAGTTTAAGGTAGTACCACCATGATCTGTTTGACTTGTTCCATCTCAGTCAAATGTAAGCATTTTAGTAAGATTCAATTTTCAGCTTTTCATGAATAAACAGATATTACTGAATAACAGCTATCACCTGCTATCTGGGAAGCTTTGATGTGGTGTGATCTGCACTTCACCATTGCAGCCAGGGCCACTGACTGCTTTCATGTTTGTGAAGCCATGAAGCACAGATTGCAAGACTGGCACTCTTAGCAGATGACTTTGAGCTAAATACACTCTTGAAAGTTTTCCACAGGGGTATGAGGCATTGCCATGCTAAACCATCTGTGCAGACCTGAGCTTTTGGAACCCACATATTCCTCATTCTGACTGATAACTCTAGTCATTAACTTATTTTTACTGCTAGAAACGTTGTGTACATCTATCAGATACGGCTCCTTCAGGATTGTACTAAGTGCCTAATGATGTTATGCAGGAAACATGTATGAACATCCATTCAGCAAAGGGGGTGATGCTCCTGGGTGCTCAGGGAAGTCTCTGTCTCCTGCCTGGAAGATTAGATGGCATCTGGAACAGATTTCCTGAATTAACTTCTTAACTGCACTGGCTTGTCATTGAATTAAAGTATATGCTTTGCCAAAAGTTCTTTCTTAGTGGTTTTTCCCATTGCTCATAGGAAAAATAGAAATAATTAGAGGGTCCTGGTTCCTCTTTTGTCCTTGATTTCTGTCAGTGTTAGTCCGTGAATGTCAACAGTGTTCTCCAATTTATTCTGCTGAAGACAACCAGGCTGAGGTTGTCAAGACTACAGAATAAAATGCAGCTGCTGCCACATCACAGGCACGGGGTGAGGGGGTGTGTGTGTGGGGGTGGGTGTCTGTCTGTCCCTCCATCCGTGGGCATTAATTGTGGTGGTAACTTCTGATTTCACAAAGCAGACCCAGTGTTTGACCAGTGCAAAAGTAAATCATATACACCTGTGGACTGAATGCACAGAGAAGGATGTGCTTCCACATTTGTGGTAAAAGCACAGAAAATGTCTGGATTTATATGTCAGTACCCAAAAGTACATGCACCTTCAGCCAGCTTTTACCTTCCACTGCTGTTTTGTGATGCCAGTCATATTTTAGCTCCTATCATGAAGGAAAGTACCAGTGGAGAAATTTACCATTAGAGGCATTCACATATGTGGGCTTTCCATTTGGAAAAATTACGAAGAAAAAGTAAGGGCAAAAATGTGACTTTCCCAGTCCTACGCATAAATATTCTAGTGGGGCTGAAATTGCAAATGTGTTTAAGGTGCAACCAAAACCTAAGTCACATAAAAGAGCACACACATGGCTATATGTAAGTCCTGATTTGTCCACAAATCCTTGGTGTTACACAAGTGACTCTGGGCAAGAAATATTCCTGAAAAATATGGGTGTGCCGAGTTACATCAAGCTTGTATTTCATAAAACAGCAATTCACAGAACTCAAGGGAAACCCTGGCCTTAGTAAAACAGCCCAGAATACTAATGGACATCAAAATTTCCATCTTAGTGCTGCATCCAACAATCTGTCATTCAGCAGACACTTAGGATGTGTTTTTTCTCACCCTGCTTTTAAAGTGATGCAATTATTTCTGGTGATGTCAACTGGCAGAGGAAGCAACAATGAATTTAACCAGCATCATTTTTGACTGCCTATGCTGAAATGAAGCAGGAGATCTTGTGAAAAACTGTATGCCCTTTGGGTGGCGCCTACTGCAAAGCATTTGGTTCCTTTTCTTCCAACAGCAGAGCTGAGAAGGGTCCCAGCCTGGCTCTGGCTGGGCTTTACATCCCTGGCTCCTTTGGGTACTGCTGGGAGAGGGTGCGACCACAGAGCATCAGGGATACCTGGTATGCAAAGCGGGGACAGACAATAGAAAATGAATAGAAAATTTATTTATAAATAAATGCATAATAAATAATAGTAACAAATGCATATTTATAAATAAATGCATTTGGTAAGTGTGAGTCATTTCCCTTTTGGTTTTTTGTGGCTACTGGAAAAAAAAAAGCTAGAAACATTCTATTAGTTATGAAGTTATTTTTTTTTAAATACTGTTGATGTGCACACCCATGAATAAAATGAGTCCTTGCCTAGTCTCACAGTTAAAAGAACAGAGAAAACATCAATTTTCTTTCTTTTTCAGGATGCAGTAGCATGTTTACATTACCTTAACAGACACTGGTAGGCTAAGTAGGAAGAACAGGTTTTAAGAGAGGCTTTCAAAGCATAATTAGTTAGAAATCAAAAGCTGGCACACCTGCTCTGGGGCGTAAGTATGTGGGCTGGGTCAGATTTGGTTTTCACCAGTGATTTTTACCCATAAGGATCTGTGGTGGGTGGGGAACATGAGGCACAAGCGTAGCCGGGCTCCCCTCCCACCCAACTTGCTGGGCAAGCAGAGCCAGCAAAGGTTGTTGTAATGTGCTGCTGGATGTGCTAACACCCTCCTGCCAACACCTCCAGCTCAAGGGAGCTGAAAGCAGGTCTCTCCCTGAGCTTGGCTTCCTGGGATTGTTTTAGAATTACTTCAGTTTAGACATGCTGGTGCTCAGCTTTGCCCACAAAGTCTCCTTCTTTTTGTAATCCAGAGCATAAATGTTGTATGTCACTGGTATTTATAATATATCAGGTGGCAACGTGAAACGCGGTGTTACTTCTAAGCAGCTGTGATGTGCCAGAGTACAGTGACGTAACAAAGTTAGCTGTAAGCTTGCTTATCCATGAATTTATAGAATCAGTCTCTAGGAAAAGAAAACACATACAACATACCAAGAAAAGAAACACACGGAGTTCATTATCCAACACAGAAGATTTTTTTACAGTTAGACATAAATATCTCAGAAAGAAGAGTTTGTGCTTTTATTTTATTTGTATTGAGTTCATTAACATTTCTAATAAATGTTTATCCTGCACTGTTTGAACAAATGCAAATACTTCACATTAGCCTTAATAACATGAATCAACAGTAACAGTAACCTATGCTTTCGACAAAATAACTTTAATTATAATTCAAGTGCAGTCTAGGTGCTGAAACATAATTTAAAAGTCCAAACCTGCATTGAGAGCAATGAGATTATACATACGAACAAACATATTTGTGTGCATGCAAAATTGGGCCCTGAGACATTTAAAATCATGGCCTGACTTGCTGGATCACTGCTGCTGTAGCAGCACATAGCACTAAACAACACTAGTAGGAGCAAACACTAACTTGGTGACAACGGACTTGAAGCCAGAGAAATTGAAACTGAAATGCTAGTGTACCAAAAATGACAGGAGCATTGCTGTTGCTACTTTGGTGAAAAGATCTCACTTTTAGATTCTGGCACAAAAGACTAGTTTTATTATAAAAACTTGGTGTCAGAACTTGAACCACAGCAGAGCTGTGCATGTTTCAGAGGAGAAGGGGACTTAATGACTTTAGTTGTCCTCACACTTGTTTTTACTAGGCCATAGGACTCTAAGGATGCCTTCAATTGTGTCAAACTGTCCCCAGACTAATATGAGAACAGACCATCACATATGACACCAGCAATAATGAGATGAGAGAAAGGTCTTATTTTTCATTGACTTGCAAGCAGTGTGACTAATCAAATGCATTGGCACTCGAAGTGAGAGCAGAGCTTCCCTTAAGTGCCATGCCTCCTTCACGTCTCCTGCTCTGTTACTTTGCATTTCCAGCTCACGGCTGGAAAAAGAGAGCGTAGCCATGTACCACATAGACCTTGCCTTCAAGAATAATCTTTTAGGATTTCTGTGACTCATCAGCTCTATTGATAGCTACACAACTTTGTCCACGAGGAACATGGGATTAAAACAACAGCGGTTTAGTGTGTTGGATTTTCCCCTTTATTTCCAAAGGGTAAAAACACCTTATTAATGATACCTGGAGAAAGATACTGTCCTTTGCTAGCAAGATAAATCCTTCTGCTTTAAAGTCCATTGTAGCACTATTTTCAAACACAAGGCTATGAGAGGCTGGCCATATTTCATCTTCCTTTTTCTTTGCAGCCCTTATTTAAGGTGGCAAAAGATCCAAGAAGAAATCTTTGAAAATGCTGAATTTAGGCTCTCATTCTGAATTCAGTAAGTCCATGGAAGAAGGAGACACCCCACAACACTCAATATCTGCCCCACTGGCTCTCATTTCTAAGATATGGCTTTTAGATTAAATGAGAAAGTAAACCATTTACACAAATCGCAGAGTTTGCTACCTGCCTACAGGCTGGTGCACCTCATTAAATGAATGGTTGCACAAATTTCCTTGTGGCAGATGGTTTATCAGTAAAGAACTGGGGCTACCTGTTTTCATTTATGTTCTTCTATAGCAAGGAAGCGGAACCCTCTGTTATTTGATCAAAATCATTATCTCAGTCCTTCCTGTGTCTGGAGCATTCTGGAGTATTTTCTCCAGACCCTAAAGGTGACATGAGATCACTCCATAAGGGACGCCTTGGGCAAAGTGGGGTTAGGGCAGAGCAGAGGCTGTTGTTCAAACAACAACCAGAAAGAAAAGCACAGGAGGCAACAGTAAGAGCAGTGAAGCAGGTTGGGAGTTAGGGAGTAGCTCAGACTGCTAAAACAGCTGTGGAGCCAAATGTTGATGAGCTCCATCAACATACGAATGACTGTGGTGTGTCTATGAGCCATCTCCATATAAAATGTATAAACCACGTATTTTAGTAAGTCTTTTATTAACTTCATGTATTACAGTTAGTAGTTTTTATAATAAACTTCACATTCAATGCAATTCACATCCCTGAATAGAGGACAGAGAGCAGTTCTATTGCAGCAGCTTCCATTCCTTGAAGGAACAGAAAGAAACATTGCAACAGGAACATCTAGAGCACAGCATGAGCTCAAAGGTGTTGTCATTCCCAGCCTGTGCTCAGAGACAGAACATCAGCAAACAGCTTTCATTTGTCTTGCAAATCCCAGAAGAAAAAAAGTAGCAAGTTGCATAAATGGCAGAAGGTGGACTAAAATCCAGCTGCATCTCAACTTCAGTCTGCTTGAATGTCATGTAAAATTTGTAGCAAGGTTCAAATAATTAAAGTCATTTGAAAGCATAGTTTCCATGATGGCCTTCTTAGTGATGTCAGAAGTGTGGACCTTTGGAAACATCAGCTTATTTGGGTTAGTGAGTTGGTCTTCTCAAAACGGAAAAGCATGTTGAATTCCACAGCACGTGAACTGACTGAGCCTTGAATTATATCTTTTGTCTTTGAATTTTAACATGCTGCTTGGCTGAAATTTCAGTTAAACTTTGCCTACCTCTGAAGTCTTTTGTTACCTGTAATGAAATAAAATCAGAATTCAGCATGTGATGAAGTAAGTCGTCTTCTTAAAAATGTCTCTTTAGTAAAGCATACTTTTCACCATAAAATTCATATATCTGTAATTCTTTTAAATCACTCCAAAAATGTGTTTGTTTCCCTAGAAGTCAGTGCATTAATCCACCACTTTGTTATTCTACCCTTGATGGGAGTATATTTAGGCTTAGTGGTCTAGGTATGTTCAGGAGATATTTGGACTAACATGACTGTGATGCACAACTGAAAGAAAGAAGTGAGAAACCCTATCCAACGCTCAAAAAAAATGTCATTTACAGTGGGTTCTCTGAACCCCAGACAGGGGTATGTCCTGGAAGAGCACAGGAATCTACAGCTGTGTGGCCTCTGTCCCCCAGAAGTACTAGAGCACACTTCTGAAGTTTAGCAGTCTTGGATAAAATGTCTGTTTTCATAAACTCACAAAATCATGTTGTGTTTTGGAATTAAAAAAAAAAAAGTTGGTCTTCTGATATAGTTCCCAATACCCTCTCCTGGGTGTGTTGAAAGCATCCTGAAATATTAAGGCTGGGAAAAGAATTTGAAAGCATTAGCTAAATTATCTGGATGATTTCCCACAGAACAACTGCTGAATTTACTAGCACTTACAAAATAAGGACAGCTAAACACCTCAACTTCTTGAAACCCTTAGGAAAAGTTACTGCTGAGGACTGAGCCATTAGTGCTTTACTTACTTATTTTAATTTCTTCGATCTGCATATGAAATAGGAACCCATGAATGCGAGGAACAGCACAGAACCTGCGATCATTAACACCATCTGCAGCACACTCAGCATCTGGACCCGACCAGTGACTTTTTTTCTGAACATTTCTGCTTTCGCATCCCCAATAACAGCAGACTGAAACAGTGCAAGAAGAATGTCAGTGAAAGGTAAATGTGCAAGCCCTCACTTGCTGAATGTATTCTTGGTGTGTGCAAATCACAGCATGAGTTTAATTGTCCAATTTCAGGGCACCAAGACAAAAAACTAGGCCTTTTTTTTTTTTTTTTTTTTTTTTTTTTTTTTTTTTTTTTCTTTTTTTTTTTTTTTTTTTTAATCAGTGAAGATTAATAGACAGAAAATATACTAACCTCATTTAGCCAAAGAAGAGGAAAAATATAAGGTTTTTGAACTTTTGATAAAGCTCTGAAATGAGAAAATAAAATAGGTACAGCATGTTACCTTTAGTTTGGTACATAAGCCCTGTCTCTACGTAAACATTTTTCTTCTCTTCTAACTGCATTTCTACCTTCCAGATGTACCTTTTTAGCATAGTTTTGGACTGAAAAAAAATAAGCCTATGATTAATAACAGCCATTTCACATATCAGGTAACCATCTTTTTTTGTCTATTCTTCCATATGTGTGTGGGTAGTCAGAAAGAAGAAAGACTGGACACAGGTAGATGTTGGTGGGAGAGTCTGAAAATCTGTGTGGTGTTCACCCGCCAGATGTAGAGGATCCCAAAATGCATATCTGTGCATGTACATTTGGGCCAAAGAAGAGAAAAGGAACAGCTAGAGATCTGTCAACCCTTGTGATAAAATCCATCTAGTGACAGAGCATACATAAAATCTCTCATTGGATTTATTACAGAAAATACATTTTGCCTTCTAGTTCATCCTCATGCCCCCATTTGGGTTTTGTAAGAATGTTATTTTTAAGAACATGTTGCCTTGTAAGCTTCTGCGGGGAAATCAAATGTGTGTTAAAGTACTTGGGCAGTGCCTTGCTCAACAAGGCTTGCTCTTTTGCTGAAATATAATGTTCTCTGAAAAGTCATGACTAAAATTGTTGCAAGAAAGATGAAAAGGCTTTGGGAAACTATTTTAATTCCTTCTTTTCCCAACCATTTCTACTGACACTCTCATAAGCCAATCAGCCCTCTTTAAAAAAAGTCTTTAAAAATAACACAAAGTAGTACTTACTCAATTTTTGGTGCAGGCTTCACAAGGAGGTTTACTTGCAGCCTTTTTGCAAATTGTAGTGTAAAACCAGTGATCTAAAACCAGAAAAAGAACCCAAAACACATTCATTTAAATTTTTTAGTTGGATGCCTAAGCCTAGAATATGGACTGGATCAAAAAGCACTTTGGTATTATTTTATGTTTTGAAAGATCCCATTTTTACAAAACTTTAATGTTTCTAAGCATCTCTTATTTTTCACAGAAGTTCGGATTTTGTGGCTTCACCATAGTTACTTTCATAATCTGCAATTAAAACTAAAGGCAAAAAAAGGTTAAAAATACTAAATCAGTCACAAAATGTTTCATATAAAAATAAGTTTTAGGCTTTTTTTTCCACCAGAAATTAGCTAAATTTTCTTTTGCTATAAGAAGGATGTTTAAGTTGCATAGGGCTGAAAACAAACATTTGCTATCAGAAGCATATCAAAACAAAGGTCAGATCTTTTATTCATCTCCTTCTTTTCCCCTCTGTCCTCCACAAAAACAAGACAGGGTGTGATTCTTGAAAATTTCATATCAGATTTAGGAAACTCTGGTTGATACCTCCATTCCAAATAAGGTGAAACAAAGATTTAACTTTAGATCTCCTCCTTGAAGTACGTCACTTAACTGTCAAATTATATGACTGAAAATATTTTAGTGAAAAACCCTGAATTTTACCTTTTCATCCACATTCAGAACAAAATAAAATTTTGAAACCTTAGAATTCATCACACAATTCAGAAAACTTTGGTAAATAAAGTTAAGAATCTGAATCACTAGAACAGAAGTAGAGGTAAAATTGGAGGCAATCAGAATCAGAGCTAACATAAATTCATTCACCTTGAGAGCTTTGTTGGACAAACTGAGTCACAAAGACTGTATTAGGTCTGTTCTAGAACAGTCTGTTCAGACTTCTAGCAACATTATTGGAAATAAGCTGATCTATAATTATTTAATATCAATCAAGATAGTAATAATACAAAAATAGCTAGTTATAGAAAATGCAAAAAATAAGTATAAAGGGAACAGAAGAACTTACATAGAAATAATTTTCTCAAAGTACTTGAAGGTCATAGAAAAGCTACAGCATACTTCAAAGTTTGCAGAATCTATTTTATCCCACATTCCTAATAAGGAAATATCAAAACTTATTTTCTAAACTTTGAAGGTCACAGTGAGACAAAGTTCTGCTCTATATTTCCCCTGCTAAAACCATAACACTTTTCCGAGCAGATCTTGCAAAAGCAAGCATGTACATACTGTATCTTCTGCTCATCCCTCTGGTAAAAGGCCTACTCTACTACAATTAAATTTAAACATCGCAAATTTACTGAGTTACAATTATTAAATATTTGTACTTACAGGCTCTACATCTAGAAACGTCTCATGCTCCTCCTCATTTGGGCTCAGGCCTTCAACATCATGCAATACAGATTCACTTGCATGAAGAAAATGCGGAAGAGAGATAAATACTGGTCTTCCTATTTGAAAAAACAAACTCGAATCATTAAGCCTTCTTTCAGGGCGCATCTTCTGACGCCATTTTCCACGCAAACAGTTTTATTATAGACACACAATCCTGATAAAAATGCTAATAGTTCCAGCCTCCCCCCCCCAATCTGATCATTTCTGTGATTCTACTGTCATGAGGAAAATTTGCATGGTGAAATAAATTGTAACTGTAAATCCTGCTTGTCTCTGGCCACGCTGTGGAGCTGGCAGTGCTCCCAGGTTCACGCTGAGGTGAGGACCTGACTGTCACTGTTTCCCCTCACCCTCATGATCTTGTTTTAGTGCAAAGCAAGCCTGAAGGGAACCCATGCTGTCCACTCTGCCCCAAACACAGACTCTGTATATATTTATTTTATTAAACCAATGCTAACCTTAGCCAATAATGTCTCTCAATCTCTGCATGAGTATATAGTTGTGTACACACACACACACACA
>VZTL01006425.1:0-12556 GCA_013400535.1 Scopus umbretta | reverse complement strand
TTACCTACTCAGTAGGAAGAGGATGCCTTTACTCTAACAAAGTAATGTGAAGCTCTTGATTTTGCACATTAGATTTGAGCCCAGAAATTACATAAAATAAGCTAAATTATTTTTTTTCATTGGAATTAACATTTCACAAAAAAGTCACTGTCAAAAAAGCCATTTTTTGTGTGTTTCTCCTGTCATTGTTTTCAGTCCCTTGAGGAGAGAAAGGAGGGACTTCTTAAAAAAATGAATGGAAATACAAAAGCAGGACTAAAGACAGAAGCTTTTCTTGGAGCCTCTGATCACTGTTCTGGACCTCACTCTTTCTTCTCTGACTGCAGTGCTTCTGTTTTGGCCGATAATCCTCCTATGAAATATGTTGCTCGCAAGAAAACAAGGTTATCCATCTCGCCATTCAGCCACTAGGACTTCCCATATGCTATTGTATCTTCAGTATGAATACTGCTGCCAACACGGGTTAGAATGAGGCTTGAAAACTTTGCTCTTACCAAAAGAACATGATGGCAAAAAGTTTGAAAAACAACCGTGTAAAGCATAAATACAAATGGCACAGGACAACCTTCTAGCCAGGACTACAGAGAAACTACTTCAACAGCTGTGACCAAGAAGCTGGTTAGAAACAGCTGCTGTAATACATTGTTGCCCAGACAGAACATGCCAGTGCCTGCAGAAGTTGTGGGTTGGACTGCCTGGTGCATCATAAGACAGTGCACAACTTTGGTGCTGAAACACACCAAAAAAAAAGTAGAAATAAGAAAAAAAAAAAAAAACAAAAAAAAAACCACCTAGCTGTTTGCTATTTGACAAGGAATCCCAGGGTAGAGCTTCCCTCCTATTCTGTAGAGGGAAAAGCGCTGGCTATAGAAGTTAAGGGGCTCATGAAGCCCACGCTGAGGCAACATCTAATCTTGAGGGGCTTAGTTTGAACGGTCAGTTAATCACAAGAATTGTGATTTGTGCACAGTAATCAATGTGTGTTGTCAATTACTCTGGGCCAGACCATAAATCCCTGACTTCATACTAGGTTCTTTGTAAAGCAATCATATAAGCTTGCAAGAGCTGAGACAAAGAGGTAGCAAATGTTATAATCACAGCCGGGTTTTAAATAAGAAAGATGCAGTGATTGTGCTTTGGATTCTTCCCAAATAGTTAAGCTTGATGTGTCACCAGCCAAGTTCATTCATTATACCCCTTGGTTTTATGATATTACACTTCAAAGTATTTTCTCTTCTACTGGGCTATTTTATTACCTTCTCTTCATCCTCACAGAAGGTTTCTGTTGTTCACAGTGGGTGCACGATGCATTTTTGTTTGCATCTCTTTCAGCTGAAGAACAAATATCTGAATAAAATTCACCACTTGAAAATGAAATGCTGTAAAAAACTAAACCCACAAGTTTGAAGTTCTTAGTGAAAAATTATTTCAAGTTCACCAGATAAATTTATATATTAAGTAACCTCTTAAATTTAAATAATCCCTCCTAGAAAAGAGTTTACTTTTATGTTCTTTATTCCACCAAAACTGCATTGCAGTTTTCCAGTCTTTATATTTACATTATTTGCAACTCTTTCCATAAGTGCCAGTACAAATGTAACTGATGAAAGTCCAGAATAGTCATACAAATGTTCCTGAAAGCAAGGTGCATTTCTGAGCGTTTGGATTTTTTTGGGGGTTTTTTGTTTTTTTTTTGGTTTTTTTTTTTTTTCTGATGCGCAATAATATATATGTATATATTAACAAAGCTTCATAATATAAAATATCTTCCATGGCAAGTAAAACTTCCCCAGTTACAGCTTATTCAGATTTCAGTTACATAGACGTTTGCGTTTCAAGTTAGTGCAAATAATGAAAGTAAGAGCCTGAGCAGAATGACGTAAGTACAATGGAACAAGAGAAACGAGCAAAATTTTACCAACTCCCTGCATGTGGTTATAACATTTAATCAGTATATCATTAGTATTCTTTATATACAATGTATTTAAATAATTGGCTGGTCTGAACTATAGGCAACAAATTTACAAATTAAAATAAAATAATGTTTCACACAAATACGGAATGTCCGACAAATATAGGAAAATAAAATGCATCTAGTAACAAAACATTGTAAATCAAAAAGGTAAAAGATGTCTTCTCCATCTTGGAAGATTTCAAGGCACTTTCTTGGCAAATCAGAATTCTCTCCTTGGTAGAAAGTCTGCAAGAGAAAAGGACATGCCATTTTATAACTAGTTTCCAAACACAGAGGCAGACCGCTTAGTATAATTCTGTTTATAAATCACAGTTTCCTGCGGATTGCACAAATCTTAAGATTAACTCCAGAATGCCAGTGGGTCTTGCCCTCCTGTGAACACTAATGAGTTTTGCCGTGGCAAATCCTCAGCACTGATGCTAAGAGGTTTAACACCCGGTGGGCCATGCTGCTGCATCGTACCAGGAAGCTTCCCGTGCACAGAGCCACGCGCCTTTCTAGATTCCGGGTTTCGTCAGATGCCTTGCTTCGATTTGCAAGGATTTGAAGGCGGGGGGGGGAGGGGGGAAACAAAACACAACCCCCAAAACGCTAAAAGGCCTAAGGGCGAGGCACTGCCACGAAGCGAGTGCTTTGCCCGCCTGCTCCGCAGCCGCGGCGGCGCGCTGGGCGCCCTTCTCCATGGTGCTGAAACGGCCCCCGCCGCCACCTGCCCCCCCCCGCAGCTTGCGCGACCCAATCCCGCGGGAAGATTGACTTTTCCCAAGCGAAATGTAATTTCTAACAGGGAAAGTCCCCGTCTCCTTTTCGTACCCCCGGCACTCACAGGAGAGGGAGGAAAATATGTGCTCTGCAGGTTTGGGGTTTGGTTTGTTTTGTTTTGTTTTTTATGAAGAAAATGCAGGCTATTTTAGTACATGCAGGAGAAATGCTTAAAAATGGTTGTCAGTCAGTCATCGAGTGGGAGGCGCTCCTTCTTCAAGCAACCGAGAACCTCGAAGACCCTCTCAGACGTTAAAGCAAAGGCAAGGTCCCTTGGTGTAAACAGGAACTATGACCCTGTCCTCCCTAAGCTAGTGTGAGGGTGGTGAGGAAAACACATCCTCAGTGCCAAAAGATGGAGTAGAAGCAACAACAGAATCATGCTACGAATGCAGTGCTATTGAAGGGTGAACATATATAACTCCTGTGCTGCCCTGACTATTTGGAGGGAGGAGAGAGTGACACCTGCCACTCTCCATCCTTCTCAGGAAAATGTTTCCACTCCAAGAAGATATTGGATATGAGTAAACGTGAAGACCTGAGCCTGTCTTACCTCTAGTGAACACTAGCCACTCTGTCAATCTGGTGGAGGAAGATGGTGAACGAGAACAGAGGCAGCTGGGAAACATTTAGAACTTACCTCTACTTTTTCCTATAAGGTTTTCTCTATTTTTAACAAAGTAGAGAGAAAGTCAGCCTAGATACAACTTTAAGTGAACACAGTGCACATGAGTTGCTAATGTTGCTTACCATTTAGACACTCCCTTCCCCACATATGATCTTCTTGAGTGTATTTTTGGCAGGCAAATTAGAACACCTAGGTTTGCAAATCATAGCAACTTTTGATCCTTTTGTATTTTAAAGATGGAAATAGGATGAGATAGATGCTTCTGTACTGTGGATATGGAGGCAGATATTTGAGTCATCCTCTTGAAAGAAAAGGAAAAAAAAAAGTACTGGAACACCCAGAAATCTTTCTGGAAGCCCTGGGCCATGAGCCCAGAGGTGTAAAGGGATACAGATGAGGAAAAAACATAGACTAAATAGGTGAAAGTGCAGAAAACAAGAGAGTGCTGGGATGTTTTAGAAAACTGAGATTTGAAAGAGAACACTAACAAACAAAAAGGAATTTAGGCACCTCAAAATAAAATATTAAAATAAGGGAATTCAGAAAAGGATTCCTGCCCTTAGTCATGAAAAGGGCATCCTGGCAAAGTAATGAGATCCCCAGTCAATCTCTAGTTCAGTGTCCCTTAATATTCAAAGCTATCTGCAAGACGTGGAAAGCAAGAGGCCTAACAGAGTGAAAATAGTTAAGAAAAGAAAGAAGAGAAAGAAATGATGTAATTTCTTCTCAGCACTGAAATATTGACATATTCTTCAAAGCATTTTCTCACAGCCACCAAAATGAATCCCACCTCCACTTGGAAATCAAATCAGCTAACACTGACTCATATCCTACTCGTCCTTTCTTATTCTTGATTAGTATGAATTGAAGTCTTGATGCAGGAAGAAGTGACACACACAACTCCCCCCAACTCCAAGCTTGCAGTATTTGTCAGGAGGAGGTGGTGAAAGGAAACCATCTTTGAAGAAATTTAAATAAATTAAATTCACTGATACTATATATTTTAATTGTCAATAATAACTAGTGCATTTTTTCAAATTGCTGTTGGAAGCATAACCATCTTATTGACATTCAAACAACTGGAGAAAACAGTTCCTTTTATCAGTGACAATGTTGTTTAATTAACACATTTAATATGCTATTCATAAACAAGAATGGACTGGTTCCTTCTACAGCCTGTTACTTGAAGCCTTTAGTTTTCTCACATCTTTATATTCAATTTACATCCATCACCATGAAGTAGTATTAACTTTAGAGAAATTCTCAGGAGACAATTTTGGAATGAAAAGTCGTCCCAAAGATGAATAAAGTGCCAGAGTATCTGTGAAGATTGCATTGGCAGACCTGAGACCAAGACATTCAGCTTCTTCCATGGATTAACAACAAAGCCCTCTCTGAAAGGCCTCAAATAATGTGTTAATGAAGTCCTCATGCATTATTCTTTCAGCAACAGACTCCTTAAAATTTTGAAGAGTAAGAGGTCACCCAGTGCATAAATATGGACTGTGGTGCCACAAGTGACTTGTAGGAAATTACAGTGGGGCCTGTCAGGTATCTGTGCTTCTCTGTATCTCCATGAGGAACCGGTCAGTCCTTAACAGCAATGCCAGAGCTGCATGTTGATGCACTCTGTTAATACCACATTTCTGTATGCACACCTGGTAACAAGGTACAAGTGTGAAGTAAATCATTAAACCATTCAACAAATAAGAAAATTAGTGGGAAAAAAATGATACTTACATAGCAAACTTCCTAGGACTGTGTACACAAAGGGCTCATGGCTAATCTCGTTAGCAACCTTGCACACCTTTTATAATCTATAAAACAAAATTACCCACAGTAATAATGAATCTCAGTTGCCAGATGCCCTCAAAAAACTCCATAAAATTAAATGTAGAACTTGTACTAGAATTTCAGACACTCTACACAGTGAAACCATTCTCTGATAGAAATTCATGAAATTTTGTGTGCAAGATGCAAAATTAGCTTGTAACTTATCCTAGTCAGCACTCTAGAGGAAACGTGAGTAATGGTAGCAATTCATTTTCTACAAGGTAGTTTCTTCCTGAGATGTAGAAGACCAGGTTTGACTCCCAACTTTACCTGAAGGAATTTAACTCATTAAACTGGGAGGCTATTCTAACCATCAGACTATAAGGTAGTTTGAGGTCAGGCTCCTTCAGACTTCTTATTGTTTCATGTAGTATTAACATTGATGGAAATCTGTATTTTCCATGTCTAAGTGCATCTCCTAATCATCAGACTACAGATACTAGTGTCCCACTTGCTACCTCTCTCTCTGGTGCCCTTGGTTCAAATGACCACTTGGTTCAAGTAGCCCCTGAGCCACTGCCATTCTTTCTGATGGAAAGATCTATTTGGTAACAAGAAATACTTAGGTGCAATTTTCTTCCCTTGCTTGGTAAGTATTTTTTAAAAAAAACTTAATAGAAATTGTGCCAAACAGCAAGAGACTGAATGCTAACCCACATTCACTTCTTCAGGGAATGTTTGTACAGAATATAACTATGTCAGCAGAAGAGGAAGTAACTCATCCTCCAACATCCTATGGTGGCTAAGGTGTCCCTGAAAGAAAATATCAAACCCCTCTAAAAAGACACGAAAAAGATCCTGGCTATGATCAGCCTTGATAGCTATTCTAAAATCTGCAGGCTGGATAAAGTGGAGACAGTTCTGAGGATTTAGTTCTCCTTTTTAGTTCCACAGAACATTTCAGACTGAGTGAAACTCATTGCCTGCTTTGGGTTTGGTTGGCATAAAGGAGAAAAAAAAAAAAAAAAACAAACAAAAAACTGCTTTGGTTTTAATCACGCCTTTTTTTTTTTTTTACATTTTGTTTTGATAGTTGAACCTAAAAATCAGCTCTTCACACAGTCCTAACCACAATCTTGTTTTTAAAATTAGAACAAAGCTATTAAATTAGAAGAGAAATATTATGACTGTGTTCCTTCATAAATAAAGTGAAGCACTCGGGCAATACAAGGGAGTCCAAATGATACCCATATACTGCAGATCCATATATCAAGGCATGCAATATGCAACATGCACAGTATTTTTGTTATGAAGCATGTAATAGATATACGTCTAGCCTACTCATATGTCTACTTACAAAGCTACATGTATATTTTTTGAGGATCATCCATGGATTGCTATATTCTGGCTTCCAATCAGTGTAAGAGTAGATAGAGATGAGGGCTGCTCCAGCCCCTTTCAAAAGCCAGATCCTCTGAGGATCACAAAAAGTGCTTACCATCTTTCTAAGTGATGCAGACAAGAAATGGTCATTATTTTTTCATGTTAAATCCTGAAAAATTTCCAAAGCACCCTGGTCCATGGTTTATGCTTACATATCACTAATGACATTCACCTTTTCTAATTAAATGGTATTGCTTATTTTTCACTCACTTTATTTGAATTCTCCATTGCGCTAGAGAATGCTGAAGTAACTTCTTTTTAAGGGATTTCCATTTTGTTTGGGGTTTTTTGTTTGTTTGGTTTGTTTGTTTTACCCATTTAGTAACATCTAAGGGCAGTTTTATTTTTCAACCTCTCTGGCAAAATTACGCTCAGACTGTGTTAAAGCAAACTTCTGTGGATCTTACACTGGAATATTGTTTGATAGGAACTTCACATATCAACAGCACAAATTATAAATTAATTGATCTTATGTTCTTTAACAATGGGCATATAAAAGAAAATTATAATCACAAGTGGAAATATACTAAAAAAATGAGGTATAACCATACTATTGAGCATTAAGAGAATGTAGAGAATGGTTCAGATTTTATCTTCTTGCACAAGTTAATAAGTAGAGGCACCGGGAGCAGGAAGGAGAATATGGCTTCATATCTGCCCTCTGCATAAGCATGCCTGACTGGTTTTTCAGAGTATAGGTTTTATTTCTTTTATATTAGTCTTACTTTGAAGAAACTCCATTATATGCAGCTGACTGCAAATGCATTAATAGAAAATCTTTGTATATTAGAAGACATTTGGTATATTTTGTAGTATAAAGCTAAAGAGCAAGGGTTACAAAAGGACCAGCACATCAAATACTTAGTAGGAAAAGTAGGTTGCTTTGAAACAAATACCAGTGCTAACATTATAAGGTACTACTTACAAGCTGGCGTTGAGCAGTCCCTTGTGTTGTGATACAGTCGATGAAAGTGCTTGCTACACTCTGATGAAAATGTGACTGGCCCTGTTTCAAAGTAAGCAGGAGTTAACCACATGTTTTCAATGTCACTGCTTTGCAGAATTAAGTTCCGTTTTTTTTGGCTAAAATTACATTTAGTTTTTCACTACACCTTAAACAACTATGATGCAACACAAGTATAACAATGTTACTGAAATAACAGAAAGAATTACTATTGTTACACTACTATGCTCATGATCTGAATACCAGATAAATGGCCCTTGGAAACGATGGACTGGCTTAGCCTTGAAATTCCAGTAATTCAAATTTAACAGTAAAATTTCTTATATGAAGAATGCTGCAACTACAACAGCATTTTGTTTGTTCAGTAGCCATCAGTAGAAGGAATAATGGATATGGAATAATGGAATGTGGATATTATTTCTAAAGATAAACAAAAGCAACATTTTAAGCAAATATTAATTTCTAAGCCCTGGAAAGATTAAGTGGTTTCATGTGCTAATGCTTCTAACTTGCACATAGATGGTTTATGAAGTTCTTAATAGACAATGTGGGCATTGAGGAAAAAGAATGACAGCTGAATAACATCTAGGAACCTGATCTTCTGTTAAAGCAGTCCTAGCAGGAAAGGGTGCCAACATGCAGAAGGCAGCATGTGTTTCAACCTTTGGGTGAGCTAAATCCCTGTGTGCCCAGGGCATAGCATGCTGTGTCTTTGTTCTTCCAGCCTGTGCTCCCTTCTCTGGATATACAGTGTCATCTGCTCACGTTAATATTAGATGCGAATATGTAGCTAGTGGTCTCCAGAACATGGCTCAAAGGTAACAGGTTACCAAAAAGCCCATCCATACTTGCTGATGGCTCTGGGAAGGTATTACTGTTGGCATCTAAGTTGAAAAGGAGAGCAAAAACGTAATATTTGCATCATGTAACCTGCTTAGCAATACTTCCACTGACAGCTGGGGCCAAATTTCCTGTGATTTGGACAGAAAACACTGACATAAATTGACACTAACTGAACAAGACTAAATTTAACTTGCATCCTCTAAATTCAGCACCAATTGGAACCCTGAATAAGAATAGCTTGTTTCAAGCAATGCTACAAAAGGATTCATATGAAGCATGCTGTGTTGACTATCTTTCCTGTCAGAGGAAGATAGCAAGTATTTCAGGGCAAAAAATATTTATTTCACAACTTGAAAGGTTGTTTATCAGCCTGGTAAAACATACCAAGCCAATTATCTCTGGATAGTGGAGCCAAACTATCAAAAGCTTGAGAGAAGATTCCTTGTAAAGACAGTGAACACACTTGAACATTAGATATATTTTACAGTAATACATGGATTTCATGAGATTTTTCAGCCAAAAATAAGCTTTTCAACAAGCTGACTAAGCAGCCTTTGCAACTTTGAACTGGAAGATTGTTGCCATTTTTTATCTGAGTGAGTAACTAGGCTCAAGAGAAAGCACCTAATTTGAAATTATCCAAGATATATGGAGATAACATCAGTTTTTGTCACTAAATAAATTCCATGTCCCTTCAGTTAATATATGGTTTTCTAGCACTCTTCCTTACCATTAAAAATAGGCTGTTAATTTTATTTGTGCCTTACAGAGCACTCTGTGTCAGCTGGCTTTTCGAGCTGAATTGACAGATAGCTTTATGACTCACAAGATTATTTATGATTTTTCCTATAGTCAAGGACTGTTACATATGGTTCTTATTTGGCTTTAAAATGGGTCTACTATTTTTGGCATACTAGAAGCGTACAATAATTTTCTTAACCCTGAAACTGTAAAGATAATGGACTGTAAAGATAATGTTGATTTCCCCTTCTCTTTTTCCCAACTTCATTAATTTAGGATGTTCTAACTCTTGAACTGGTAAGGACTATATCTGAACAGTTTACTCAACTGAGGTTGATAGAAAAAGGATTATGATTTGAACAGAATCAAGAAAAACAAAGTGAGGCTGTATTTTAAGAAAATGCCTGTGGATTACAGGACCTAATAAAGCTGTGGAAAAAAAACCAAACACAAAAACAGGCACAAAACCCCATCACTGAAGATCTTAGGGGCATAATTTAAAAAAAAAAAATGTAGGCAGAAATTTTGAGCCAATGAAGAAATAAACTTCAAGAATTTTGGAATGAACTTGCTTTCCTTATTCATTCCAGCTAATGTTAGTCAAATAATTTCATCAGTTTTCATGGCAACTACTCATGCAGAAAAGGACTATTAATTTAATGAATGGCTCCAGAAACAGGCCTTCAAGTACTTTTTGCTCTTCTTTTTTTCTACGATTTAGTATTCTCAAAATACCTTCTGTAAAACTCATGGTTGTTTTCCACTGCTGTTTTTCAGCAATGAAACTTGTTCTGTATTCATTATTTGGCTTCCCCAGACTCTTATCTTGAGCTTTTTATGGTAGCTGAGAAATTTCCAAAGTTAAAAATGAAAAGTAAATAGATTAAGTATTAATATAAGCAAATCTTTCTTGACTGTCCTCCCCAGGAGAGGAATTTTCAGTATTCCTGTGCTACATAGGATAGCATAGTTGGAATCTATATGTTCTTTTCATTTCTTTCTCATATGGGATGAAAATGGTAAGGTGACTTTTGTTTACTGTAAGAATGAGGGCCAGCTGGGTGTGTTTCCTGGAGATGCTGTTAGGCTGCAGTTGGCAGTAGGCAGAAAGATCCTTAAAGCTATGCTTATCCTAAAGGTTTGAGGACATCTCCCCCATGCAAAAGAGATGACAAATTCCTTCTTTCTTACAAAGGACTGTCTGAAATTTCCAGCAAAGAGGAAATGCATAATTATTTCTACTTCTCTCTTTCATGCTCCAACTGCCAAGTATTTCTCTAGTTTTTAGTTTCACTAATCCAAATAATGTTGAAAATCACCAACAGACTTGCAGTGTCATATTCTGAGACCTTCATTTTCCTGAATTATAGAACATTTGGAACTGGAGAGTAAAGAATCAGTGCAAGAATCTTGCTGTTGGCAACTACTTTTGCATGTTTTCAGCGGGTANATCTTGCTGTTGGCAACTACTTTTGCATGTATTCAGAGGGTACAATTTTTTTCCCAGTAGTTACAAAACAGAGTCCCAAAGGTAAGTGCATTATACAACTCCACCTCAGTTTTCAAGGAAATACTTGACTGTAATCATAAGAAACTTTCATATTTGAAATGCCAAATTATTTTTCTGTTTCATTTACACTGATTTAATCCTGCCTTGCTCTATTTGTTTCCCTTGTTAAAATAAGCATTCACATGTTTACACTATGTGAGAAAAGACAAAAAGTGGTTCCCTGATATAGTGAAAAATTACAATGCCACATAGGTCTGCTTCTGAAAGATATGTGCAGTCCTATGAGAAGTTTTAAATTTAGTGAATTTGAAAATAATAGCAATAATAGGATGATAAAAATGAAACAATATATTTTAAATAATGTTTTAACTTGCTATGTTTTGAAAATTATTTTAGGCTAGATTATTCAAAGAGAGACTCAAACCTCAATGTAATTAGAGTTCTTTAAAAATTTCTAGTCCTAAAATACACACATTTAACTTAACAAATGTTAAACTTGGCACAGAACCTCAAAAAAACTAATGGTGTGACTCCTGTGGCTACTTAGAATATGCATATGTAGGAAAATTAAGAGCAAGCAGCTGCCTTACCTGTAAAATGTTTTATGAACTTGTCTTTTAGACTGGAATCCCTTGGAAAAATTTCTGAGAAGAGAAGAAAAAAAATGTATCTATGTAGTACAGAAATTACAGTAAAAGCCTTGAAAGCATAATATGCCAAGATGTCTGCTGTAATGAGACCAAATAGCTTCCCAAATGGACTATGAAATGAATTTTCATAGCTCTGTGTGTGTGCGTGCGCTCGCATGTGTGTGTACGTGTAAACATTGTGAAATGTTTCAGGTAATTCACAGATGAATACCAAATGGTCATCCTACAACACACACTATCAGATTTTCTGACAATCATTTCTGCACATCTTAGGTCTGCGTTGGGCTATAATTTTAGAAATACTGTAAATAATATAAATACACTGTCATATTATGACAAGTATTCAACTACCTGAACAAATTATGTAAAATACCTAGATAAATACAAATGAAATACCATATTTTGGGTCTTGAAATAACAAGCACCTGAAGAGGAGTGATGCTACAGATCATGTAAGATAGATATGGGTCATGCATATTTTCATTGCACTATAAGTCAAAAAATAGTACTCGTCTCCTGTGAAAACTGCTGTGAATTTTAAAATATCCCCTTTCCATATACAGTATTTTTTCCAGAAAATATGAGAGAAAGTAGAAGTGTCAGTACAGCCAAAGGAATCAGGCAGAACAGAAACCGGAGCTAACACAAAAACTATACTATTTTTTTGTTGCAATGGGACGCTACCTCTGGCTCACAGCAGAAACTTTTGATGCAAGTAAATATTCTCAGAACTAGTACACTTCCCCTCAGTTTCACAAATTTTCCACTGAAAAACTGTGTTAAAAAATTCTTGGGTAACTGCAGTTATTACTGAAGACAGTAATTGTATATAACAGCTGCATTTATATTAAATTCAAAAGAAACAACTTTCTTAGCACTAATACAAGGAATATGATTCATCCTCAGCAGTTGGACCTGCAGATAAACATACTTATTCATTAAAAATATTTCCTTACAACTTATATCATTTTAAATCTTTGTATTCTCCTACATTTTTTTTTCAGTTCCCAGTCTCAATTAACATTTAGCTCAGAAGAGAGCAAGTTTCCTTTCATACTATAGGAAGATGTTGGTTTCCTGCCAAAATAAATTCTTACCATTGGCTTTAGGCTGTTTCTCAGAGGTCACAGGAGTGTATTTTTAGGCTGGGATTTTAAGCTAAAATGCTCAAGTCTTACTGCAATTCAGTAAGATTAGGGGACCTAATTTACTTGAGATTCCTCAAAAATCTCAGTTTTAACTGACATAAACTTTATTGGTTTCCTTA
>VZTL01006424.1:1019-28978 GCA_013400535.1 Scopus umbretta | reverse complement strand
AATTCTATGCAGTTTAGTACCAGGGTGGCAGGGAGTTACAGGAAGGTTTTTTGGTTTAATACAACTGTTGTGTGTGGGAATGCAAGAGCTAGCACAGTACCACTGCTTCCATCCAAGACTCAAATGGCTAGCAAAATATTTTCCTAAACAGTGGTGCTATTTATCAATGAGCCTTCAGGACTCTGAGCCAGCTGAGTCTCCCTAATCCAGCCATTCCTAAACTTTCTCATGTTCAGCCTTTGCTTATGACTAATTCTGTAGGAGATTTTGTTGTAGTCACAACGCCATTTGTAAACCACAATCCCAGATAGGACACTGTGGCTCCAGGAAATAATTTCAAGGATGTTCCACGTCACAGTGCCCAAGAGGAAGTATATAGACAATTGCAGTCTAGATCTGCCTGTGTTACCCCGGTTTCAAAGATCCAACTTCGTATCGCATTGGAATGGAAACAAGGCCCATTAAATGTTTGTGCAGAACAGCAGGAAATCTCATAAGCCTATTGATGAGGGTAATGAGATGATTAAAGCATGTAGCAGACTCAGGTTTTAGTCCTTTTTCTGCCTTCTGGGTGACAGAGATTTTCATTTGAAATCTTTCTGCCCTTTATTTCTGTCCAGTGCCTAAACAGGTGGACAACACTGGAAAGACAGCCACTCCTCCCTTGAAAAAGCCTTTTTCAGTGAAGTAGCATACTTAGAGTAAATCTCATTGACAGTATTTTAAAAATCTCTCATTCCAGCTGATGTGCTGCAGAGTCCAGCTTTGTGAGGGAATTAGCATTTCTTAGGACTGAGATGAGATGCAGTTCAGATCTTACAGAGTTTTCCTGTAGAGGTAGGCGAAATGAGACACCCCAATATTGCACCAGCTTTTCAGGTGTCACAGCTGGTTTAGTGAGATTCCTAACCAGAAAGAATTTTCTGTCTCTTCCCACACGGACATCCCCTGCACTTAGGGAGACCTCCTGCTGTTGAATCTGAGGAACTGGATTTTCAGATAAGATCCTAAACTCAATGAGCAGCAGAACCTTCATTGGGGTAGGCAAATGGAAGAGTTATTGAGACAAAGAGGAATGACAGAAGGCACAAAAGGACACAAATTAGCTGGACATGCATTTCAGATGAGTCAGTTTTGAAAACCTTTTTGCTTTATACAGCACATTGACTATTTCATAGGGGTTTTTTGACCAAACTTGCCAACTAGAAAGAACTGACCATTCATTGTCCTTTAACTTCACATGGTGTAAAGGGTGAGAAAGGTGGACCCCAATTCACCATCAAACTTCAGAATGTGTTGCTGTGCATGGAAATAATGCAACATTACAAATCTAGGTTGAGCTTTTTCAAGAGGGAATGAGAAATGAGGCAGAGCATGAACTAAAGTGATATACAGTATCGAGTCACCAAGAATGATCTGCGGTTATAGCACGTAAATTTTCTGTTTCACCTTTAGTATTTTTCCCTGCTGTGTCTGTCATTAATGAGTGTAGGTCTAGTAGCTTCTGCTTGGGTGGCCATCCCTTACTGAAACTAAGTTCATTAAAACAATATAAGAGCCTGGATGGACTAGAATTCAAAGAGTTACTTGGTCATTCGAGGTCGCAACATCTTCCTCAAAAACTTTCACACCTATCAAGTTAGTAAATGACTGTGTTTAGGGCATCTGTGTTGCCCTAAACAAACAGACATTGGCATACCCAAATCATTTGCATGGAGTCAGTCTTAATATAATAAATACTGTAGTCAAGTCACAAGTTATTCTTTACTAAGTGTAAACATCCTTAAATACCTTTATTTAAGCATCCCTGTCAAATTCTAATATTTCCAACTTATTTTAAATTAAACACTTTCTAAATGCTGTGCAAGCTGCACTTTCTTTTGAAATACGTAATCTGATGAATATGAATATCTCGTTGGAAATTTATTTATTTAAATGCTAAGTCCCCCTAAGTCTTCTAAATATTAACACTACCACATGAAATATTTAAAATATGTATGACAAAATTCAGTGGCAGATACACTGGCATCACTGAAATATACACAACTATGCACTAACTACTTTCCTGGCCCTGCACTACGCTTAGCACTCTCTGCTCTCATGTGTCCAGATCCTCTCTTGGCAAAGGTGTTGGAAAATTTACAAATCATCTACTGGAGGCTGATTTAAGAAAGACTCTCCAGGCTGTTTTATTAATATAAATGTATCCAATATAACTGCCTTTACTTTGTGGTATGGAGAGATGGATGCTGTGGTCAGGGTACCTTTGTCTATTAAAGCAGATAGAGCAAACAACACATGACAGATAATAGTCACATTGCCCAACTCACTGTAGGAAGATAGTTTGATACTGTTGTAGTGAACATCATAGAAGAAAATGGAATGGAACAGAAGAGAACAGAACAGAATGGAATACAATAGAGCAGAAGCCAATGAAGGTTACGGCAATCTCACACTGGCAACTGTATTGTTTTTGGTCAGTCACAGGAGCAAAGCACTGCAAAGACCACAGTAGCTGCCTGCATCCCCTTTTCCTTCCTGCCCTACAGCAAGCATAGCTTCACACTCTTCACAGTATTTCCAAGGACCTAGTTTGTAATCCTAGACTTAATAATTTCATGTCCCTTGGATTCTTCTCTTTTTATTGTCTAAATGACAATATTGTCTCCCTCAAGTGGCTTTCTAACTTCATTTCTTTTGAAGAAAGGCTATTGATTCAGGTGTTTTTGAGTGAACCTGTGAACATACTGCTGACGCAGGAGTTCTTTAGCATCACTAAAATAAATCTGAAATGCATGATTGTTTTCCATATGTAAATAACTGATGAAATAGAAAATGGTTCTGTTGTTATTTGCAAAAAAAGCAGTGAAGGCATAATATTGTTATCAGGAGACGTGTGCCAGAATATTTGACTTGTACCTCCTAGATTCCATTTGTCTGTTGTCAACCTATACCTGCTGTTAAGCATTAGACACTTAAAAAAAAAGAGAAAGATAACACAAATTATTCACCATTAATTCTTTAAAATGAGTCACTCTTAAAAGCTTAATTGTTTGCTGAGAGGGTCCAAATTAGTGGACTTTGCAAGATCAAACAAAATTGAAGATATTTGTCCAAATTAAAATGGAAACATGCATCCAGAATATACCAAATGAACATGTATGCTCCTGTAATAATAATTTTATTATCTTCAGCTTCCAGGCCAGACTTTTAATTATGACCCTTTATATCAGTGAAAACCATGTATTCAGGATTAAAAACCTATTTCTTTAACTAGTCTAGTTAAAGACTGTGGTTTGATATATTCTATGCTACAACTTTTATAAAAACCAGAGAACACTTCTAATAACACTTTTCTAATTTCATGGTTCAGTGCACAGTCAGTAAAGATTTAAATAATTCAGAAAGAAAGCCTATTCTGTTTCTTTATTAGAAGTTTGAGTCAGGCAAATTCTTTGACATTTAATAGGTTTTTAACCCTTTTAATAACTTCTTATAATGAAATTTATTGGAGGTTGTTTTAAATAAAGGGTTATTATATTAGAGTGAATAGCAGTCGGTAGTTTTTTATGATTAGTTTTGAGACCTTGGCCCTGTGTGGCTCAAAGGATATTAAAACATAAAGTAGAAAAGAATGTTAATAGTCACCAAATTAACTGTGTACCAAGAAATATAGAAACTGTATATTACTGCATTCTTGTCATTATAAGATGGTGCTATAAAATTTTGCAGTCAAATTTTGAGTGTATAATTGTTTTAAAGGAGCTTAAGATCACTTACAGAACCAGTACTATATAAAACAACCTGAAGTAGTTTAATTTTTAACAGAATGATTTGGAAAGATTAAAGTAATAAATTTAGTAGGGCTTTTTATTTTTTTAGTTTAGGGTTCTTTTTACATGTGAGGTTTCTGCTATTTAATTTTAAGACTGTTTTCCTAATCAACAGAAATTTTGAATGATCCTTTCATTTTATCCTGAAAATGCACTGGGCATAGTATATAAAATACACTTGTGTGCAACAGTAAAATATTCCCCTAATACCTACTCACTTTAAAACTTAGTCTTTCATTATGCAGTTAGCTGATACAGAAGAGAATTATAAAAATGAGATGATGAAAACACACATCCCTTCCTCTGTTAGGTGGTGCTTTGAATTATTCCTTTTAATGTGTTTTGAATGGTTCTCTGTGGTCATTTTAAAGTAACCTTAGCTCTCATAACAAATCTTTCTTTAGCACTCATTCTCATATATATGTGCTGAAAGAAGACTGGATTGCAGATATGATTTCTACTTTAACTGAATGGAAACAATAATTTGGTAGTATGTGGATCGTTGGGTTTGATCAGCCTTTGTGCATGACAGGACATACATACCAGTTACCAGCTTTGTCCACTCTAATCGGTGAATCCTAACTTCTTAGATTTCGGACTTCTAACTATAGGGATCACTTTGTTTTTCTCTGGTGTACAAATGCAGATGTTAAAGTTATTTCACTGAATAGCATCAGGATGATGGAAAACAATACATGAAACTTGCATGGTTTGCTTTTGATTCAGTTGCTATTAATCTAGGATCCTAACCACCATTGAATAACCGCTAAGTACTACTGATTGATTATTTGTATGAACTGAGTGAAAGGTGTCTAAAATGGACATTTCTGTATTTTTAGACACTCTTTTAAGTTTAAACTTAGCTCTGATTGTATGATGAATATTGCTTGCATTTTGGATCATAAAAAAAAAAAAATTAGGAAGTTTTTTTTGTTTTGCAATTGTTTGTTTTGATCATAAATGGTGGGTATGGTCTCCCAAACACAATTCCTTCTTTGTGTGCCAGCTCTCACAAATCTGTCTGGCAACTTAATGTTATCTTTTCTTCTTTTGAAACCTTGACTTAGAAAGCCAAGTGATTATGTAGGAATTCAATATTTTTTTCTCTCTTTTTTAATAAGCATCTCTATGTCACTGGAAAACATCTTGCAGATGTGCATTGGCTTATGGTAGAAGACAATTAGAACACATAAAATAAAAACAGTAACATTTCTAAGCAAATCTCATGGCTTTTCAGGAGGCTGGCATAACTGGGGCTAGTGCTGCATTTTAATGTAGCATTATTTGGGAACAGACAAACATTCAGATTTAATATGGCACAGGTAGTGGCACAAGTTGTCCTGGGAATATAAATGAGAATATGACTAATAACAGAAACCCCTTTTGCCTACCAAAGAAAGTCTGTGATGCCTACATAGTGACTCAGATGGGTGACGCCAGTGAAGAAGGAAGCACACTGTGGGTATCTTCATGGATGACACTTGAGATCCCTTGGGTTTTTCTCCCCAAATTTTTTTTTCAGTAATTTATTGAAACATAGCTGCTTCTAATATGAAAAATTGTTGCTCTCTGACTTACCTTGACCACTGTCAACCACTTCCACAGTGTCCATCCGAAAAGTTTGTAAGAGCTTTCAGATAGTAGAAGACTGAGTAAAAATCATTGTAAGGCCTGATGGTGGTAATAGAAATAATGCCTGCTGTGCCTTGATATGAATTTGCTCAGCGTACTGAGATATGTGATCTCCACTTGCTTCAGTGAGTAAGCCCCGTGTATTTCTCCTGTTTTAATGTTTTCATCTCCAGTGTTATTATCCCTAGTGTTTCTTGTATATACTTACACCTGTTGTTTTTACTTCGATCTGTTAAGGCAACCCGTCTTTCTTCTTACATTTAATGACAACATTGATTGTAAATTAATTTAAATAGAGAGGGACAATTTGGACTTTCACAGCTTTTCAGAGAGATGTTGCATCACAATTCTTAATTATAACAAGAAAAATAACGTGGGAATTAGTTTGCTAACGGCACGTTCCTTTTGTAATTTGACTCTTTCTGCATCTTGCATGGGTTAACCAGCTTGTATCAAAAAGAGAGATAATTAGGGTTTTTTTAATGCTATATGCTATATCCTGTGAGAGATGAAGGATTCTGTATGAATGCTGTGTCAGATAAGAAGAACTGTATTTTGTGGATTTTGGGGCACAATATTTCAAGAAAGATGAAGGTTACTGGACATAGTCCAGAGGACAGCAGGAAGAATGATCAGAGGTGTAGAAAACACAGCATATGAAAAAAGTCTTTCAATCTTCAGGTTTAGTTGTTTAGTCTAAAGAAGAAAAAAACTGAAAGGAAATTCATAATAGCCTTCTAGTGTGTACAACTTTTCTGTAAAGAAGGAGAAAAACATTCTTCATGTCCACTGGGAGCAGAGCAAAAAGTAGTAGGTTTAAATTACAACAAAGGAGATTTAGGTGAGACATTACGGAAAAAAGCCCTTTCCACTGTAAGGATAGTTAAGCACAAGAATTGCCTAGGGAGGTTATGAAGAGGTTAGACAAACATCTGTCAGAAATGATTTAGGTTTAGCTAATCCTGCTGTGAGATAAAGTGTTGGACTAAATAACCTTTTGAGGTCCCTTCTAGCACTATTTTCTGTGATTCTGTGATTAGGATACTGTACTCACATTGTCCTGCAGTAAGATGTTTCTGTGCAGGGTTGATATCACTATGTTCTGCATTGCATGCTTTGCTTTGTTTTTTCTTTAAGCTGATGGGGAGAATGATGGTCCGATGTTTAAAGCACTTTAGCTTTACTCTTAGTACCTTAGGAGCTTTGAGCAGGGCATTAGGAGCTCGTTTTCAGCCAGACAGCCCTGTTCTGGATTTGCACTAAACATGTGCTGATAAGGGTTATCAGTACACACCTCAGAATTAGCAGCTTTTACTACATCTTTTAACT
Source organism: Scopus umbretta (assembly GCA_013400535.1). Taxonomy (NCBI): domain Eukaryota; kingdom Metazoa; phylum Chordata; class Aves; order Pelecaniformes; family Scopidae; genus Scopus; species Scopus umbretta. The sequence continues at coordinate 22,184 of VZTL01006424.1, read as the reverse complement.
TGCAGTCAAACACTTATATGGGTGGATGCTCAGTTTCTGCTTATAAGCAAAATGCAAACAGAAAAAAAAATAGCCATGGAAGGAAATGTATCATAGCTTCCCCATTAGTAAAACCAAAATAAAACCAGGCATGTTCTAAAGCTGAATATAACACAAGTTGTGAAACATCCTGGAAGTGACAGATGGAGAATGATATTAAAGTGCCAGATATTATCATTATTACCTCATCAGAGAGACCATTGAAGGCATCAGTTTAAGATTGCCCTTATACTCTGTAACACTCAAATTCTTTAACTTTGTTCTTCCATTTGGCATTCTGCCACCCAGCAGGATTTGTATTCGGCTTTGCATTCCGCAGGAGTGGGTTAACAATATTGCTTCTGCATTCTGAATATGGCTCCAGTGCAGCTATACATTGGTGGGCTTTGCAAAACTCTGTCTGGAGGAACAAAGAACAGGAAGCTTCTGATTTTGAGGTAGTTTAAAAAAAATTGGTCATACCCTGCATGTAATGTTGACAGAGAGTGTGTCTAATTAGTGTCACTGTTCCTGCAGAGACGAGGTCATCACAGCGTTTGAAACAGGGGTGTATTGTCACACCACAGCAGTGACCCAAGAGTGTGGTTTTCATGGGTGGGACTGCTCTTGAACCCAACAGGGAAGATGGGACAGTTCTTGGTTTGTTGATCCTTTAGAAACCTGAAGGTTCATCGTAACATGTTTTCCACGGTGTAGTCTCATAGCTTTTCACAGGTGTGTGGTTAGCTGCCCGTTCTTACTCAAGGAATGAACAGTTTCCATTTTCTTAGACAATCCCACTTTTTCACTAGCAAGGTGCACGATGAGGGAAGGCAGGCTCTGCAGTGCATGGCAAAGAAGTGAGCCAGAGTCCTCATCTGCAGATGTGGATCCTCCTGGCTGAGGGCCACAGCTCTCTGCGATGGACTTACACTGGCACGTTCTCTGCAGGCAGGTCCCTTAGGTGAGGGTTTCTGGCTTAGCATCTAAAAGGGAACATGTACTCTTAAACAAACTTGCTGCTTACACCTGATTTTCTAAAGGTGGTCTGGTATTCATCTGATTTAAAAATTCAGAAGCCAAGCTGAATTCTTGTGGGGAAAAAAAAATACTGGGCTTTTTCCTGCTGCACCACCTCATTTGCAGTCCTTAGAATTTCACTAGTGAAGGGTTCTCCTGCAAATACATATATGTGTGTATATATATATACACACACACACACGTGTGTGTTATGTATAGGGATACATCCAGTACCATCCAGTTAGTGTCATGTTATCTGAAAACAGTGTATGTTCAGCGCCAGAGCTCCAAGTGAGTCACAGACTGTTTAAAAATATATGTTGTTTAAAGATGACAAACATAGAATGTTTTGTAGTACCTATCTGATAATATTTGAAGCTTATATGAAGAGTTTTTAATAAAGGAGAGAGCATTCAAATAATAGCAATTACATTATATTTTACTTGAGGAAAAATAATTAAAATTATAACCTTTACCCTGCTTTCAGAGGTAGATATTTTGCAAGGTCATTCAAAGTAGGAGTCGTTAGGAGTTTCAAATAATGCTTGTTTCCTTTCTGCAGCTCATAAAATCACAAGGATGCGTGTTGTTATGAAAAAGTGGTCTTGCTTTTCCAGCCTTTCGTGAGGGGGTTTATTCCCAGCCCCAATCCAGCACCATGAGGTGCTGCCCCATGGAAACCCAAGGTGTTTGCAAGTGGGGTGGTGTGGGCTCAGCCCCTGCAGGGTGGTGGGTGCCCCAGGGAGGGTACACAACCTCGCTGAGGGTTGAGCACCGCAGACGGGGTGACGGGAGGACTTTTGGGAGGGTTTTGCCTCCCTCTTCCCAGCACGTGAGGGACCAGGTGGGTTTCCATCCCCTGCCTGCTCACCCCACGCCAGCCAAGAGGGCCCGGGGAAGCCCATGCTCCCACTCCCCGTTCCCCAACTACTTCCCAGCCCAACAGCTGGATCCAGAGCAAAATGGCCAAGCAGCAGTTACAGCTTGATGGGCACAACTGTTTTGATACGGGTTGTCTGCTAGAGGGAGAGATAATGATAGTTTTCAAGGCTAATATTTTTTACAAGGAGGGGAGCTGATACTGGAGGGAAGGGAACAGGAAGTCAGTAGCAATCTTTAAAAATATAAAAGTCTGCCAGGATTTGAATTTCAGCCTTCAGTTGATTTCATACACTGTGCTGTTTCTGCTCCTGTCCTCCAGTGCTTTAGTAGTCATTAAATGAACTGAATGTGTTTGTATCGATAACCCTTTTTTACCAAAAGATATTAATTTCTAAAGCAATATAAATACAGGTATAATTGTGATGTCATGTTGTCAGAAGCCATTTCTAATACTTTTCAGAGACACGCGTACATGTGAAGTGGTAAGTATGCCATAACTAATGGTATTATTAATTTGATTTACTGCCAGCCAGTCAGCTTTACGAAAATCAATCCCCAGACTCATAAAATATCTCCCTAAAATTGATAAATTTTTACACTATCAATAATAAGAGAAAAGGTGAAGTTACACGTTTATCTTTTCTTTTTCTGTGTGTTACTGGTTGAAAGGTATCTTAGAGATTGCTGTGATATATAGGAGTGTGCGTATGAGAGAGAGATAGGTTATAGAAGTCACAAGCTATACGAAGTTTAAAAAAAATAAAAGTCTGAGTGATCTTTACACAATTCAGATGACATGTCTAACAAAGACTGTCAGTAGAATAAATGTGGTTATGTTAATATATGGAACCATTAACACATGTCCTTATCGTAATGGAACTTACACAATGGTAGTTCCTGTCAGATTCCTCTTGATACGTATGGCATGTTTGTCTGATGCATGGAAAGACAACTATATCTATTTCATTTCAGCTCTGAATTGACACTTCAATTTTAAATCACCCACAGAACACCTTAGCTTAAATCTCAGCTTCTCCCTGATAGTCTTTGCTATTTGTCATGTTTCATACGAGTATACTGAAAAGACGTTACAGGCAATCTGCTGTAGTGTGTGTGTATAGTACATTTGACCTCTGGACAAGAAAGGAGTTTCATCCTCCAGTGCTTTTAATTCTTATCCTTGCAGAGACTGAATTTGTTGCTTGCATTAAAATAGTATGTCTTGTTAATGCTAAGAAGCGGTGACCCACATAGCACAATGGATTCATTTGTCAGTCCTGCGACTTCTGAGCTTTCTGTTCATATATGTCTCAGCAGCAAATCAACTCAGAAATCATTTAATCAGTCTATCAATGCATCCTTATTGTCAGTCGTCTGAATCCTGAAAATTCCAGTATCTCATTGGGCAGCACGAGGAAAAATGGATTTGGACCTAACACTAGATATTCAAACTCTGAAAACTGCAGCTCCCAAATTCACAACTCAAAAATTCTAAGAAGAAAAGTAGGATCTGGAAATTGTCTTGAATTTTGAGGACATTCATGTTCTGATCTGGTTCTAAATTTCAGAGTGCAAATCTGTCCCTGTTTGTTAGCATTTCTGAAATACTCTACATGCAGTTACAGAAAGCAGTGCCCTTTTGTTCCCCCTATAAAGAAACAAGCTTTCATTGCTTTTTGCTATTCCCACGGGCTGAGGCTGGAGCCTGAATAGTTTATAACAGTCAGTGTTATGCAAATGTCAATCATATCCTTACTCTGTTTATTGCCAGTATTTACATGTTTATTTAAGTACTTGCCATTTCTTTTAAGCTTTATATAGCCAATCAGGCCAACAGAGGTCTAAAGGAACAGAACACTTTATTAGCGATATACTTAATACAGTTTTTTTCCTCTTGTAGATGCAAGATTTACGGAATACAGAAGGAGCCCAGTATAGTTCCCATCCTCAGATGGCAACCATGAGGCCAAGGGTTCAACCTGCAGATATTAGGCAGCCAGGAATGATGCAGCACGGGCAGCTGACTACTATTAACCAGTCCCAGCTCAGTGCACAGCTTGGTTTGAATATGGGTGGAAACAATGTTCCTCACAACTCGCCCTCTCCACCTGGAAGCAAATCTGCAACTCCTTCACCATCCAGTTCAGTCCATGAAGATGAAGGAGAAGATAGCTCTAAGGTAGGCTTAGATGCTAGGATTACTATGTAAATGCTGGATATTTTTAGGACCTGCTAAATGAATCGTATGGCCACAGTTATTGAGGTGATACTTTATACATTGTTCGTGGTTGACTGAAGTGAATAAAGAGTTATGAATACAGAACTTAGTGTGTCCAGTCAATTCTTCAGGCAGCTTGAGTAAATTACATCATTCCTCTTCATGAGAGCAAACTGGAATTCTGTAAAACACTAAAGGGATAGCCATTCCTTTAGGACTTTAATATAAAAGTTGAGTTTTCTCACTTGCATAGAAGGGATGTCTGTTCCCAGTTAAAGATCAAGTTACTGCTATAAAAAGTATGAACAGTCTGTACAATGTGCTAGTCTTTGCTACTTGGTCACAGGATGAGTAAACAGAACATCATAGCAACCAGAACAGAAAGATCATCTACGAACTTTAAAAATCTTACCCTGAAAATCTTGAAGACCCATTATGCATTTATATCTGGGAGGTGCTGACACTCCAACGTGACATATTTAAGCTTCATTTTAGTGTCAGTACAGGCATGAAGAAATAATAGTAATTTAAATAATTAACAAGACATTTATTTAAAGGATAAATGTCAATTTATATAACAGTTTTTGCATGCAAAAACCTCCCAAACCTCTGCAAATCCTGAAAACTTCCCCCAAAATACACAAGTATGCTTTCTTAATTTTGCAGACACAAAAGCTGAGACGCAAAAAGATTGGGACTTAGCACAAAGTCATCCCATAAACCAGGTGTAGAGCATACTGAAATTGAGAACCTTTTTAGCTCTATTTTATGGTCACTACAACATAGCAGTCCTGTTACAGCAGTCCTGCAGTGTAGTGAAGATGTTGTACCATCGCCATTTCTTGTGGGGAAAATTTGCAGGCTTGTGAGGAATGTGAAGAAAACTTATTGTGAGTCACTGAGGAGGTATAATCCAGTCAAGAAATGTAAGTCTGATTTGTTTTCAAATTATATTGTTTTTCATGCCTCAAGCTATAAGATAATCATGTAATTGGAGACATATGTTTTACTACATTTTGAATAAATTCTGATTCAAAAGTTTTATTTCAGGACTTTCCCCTGATTTCACAAACTTTAGATTTTAAAAATTACTGAATAATTCATACATTTTAAATGAGCACTTTCTTACTGAGGGAGACTTTGGAATACAGCTATGTAAAAACAATTCCAGGCAGCCTTTACTTTTTCAGAATAATTTATTTGCTACTCCTGTTGCTTTGCTACTATTTTTACATATATTTGTGAGAGTGTGCAAGATGCTCTAAACTTCTGGAGAAAACATCCACTCAAATAATTAAGATATCCTTTCTGCCTCCATCAAATATTTTGGTTATTCAGCCCATATTTTTCATGTTCTTTCTAGCAAAAGTGTAGGGTTGTGGTTTCACGCAGACAGTACTCAACTGAAGCTAAAGTTTTCAATAAAGAAATACCAAGCACTGCACACCAAGTAAAACTTGGTCCTTTCTTTGTGAAAGCCAGTTTATATAGTGTTCAGCTTTTTAACAAGACATGTTATTTTGGAAGACTCTCTTTAAAATTCTCTCATGCTCAATTTAAGCAGAAAAAGATGAGAAAAGGCGCAATACACAACACAAAATTAAGAAAAATACTTCAGTATGCTGAAGTTGATACGTTGCCTTAAAATTCTTTGATAATTATAATTTCTCTGCTAAAAGAAGTGTTTTAAAGGATATTAAACTTGGTTACTAATGATAGAGGGCTTAATTAGTCTCCACCTAGTAGGGATCAAAATGCAAGCTTAATGGGAGCAAAGTATGGCATATCTGTATTCTGTAGGATTTCTTAGGTCTTCCTGAAAATGCCTGAAGTTGGCCACCGTCGGAGACGGGCAGTGGGCTGGCATGCCTCATCCAATGCAATGGTTCTGTTGTAGTTCCCTCCGTGAAAGACAAAAGGGTTTGAATAATCAGCGTACGAAGCTAGCGTATTGTTGTAGTTCATGATTTAAACCCCTCTGCTGTGTATCTGTCTGTCACGCTGGTCTTCCTGGCAGCTGCCAATGAATGGATATGGATGCTTAGAATAAACCAGCTTTCTGTGGAGATCCTACTCCCCAGCCACAACAGTATTAAATTTTCTCAGAGCTGCTTTGTGGGCTGCTTCTGTCTCCAAAAATCTTCCCTCCCATGAAAGAAGGCACTGGGTGGGGAGAGCAAGAGATAGAGCAGTCATTCTGTCTCTTGTGAGAACCTTTTTTACCTGAATATAACTTTGCTAAATTTTGAGTTTTCTCTTTGTTTTATAAACTGCCATATAGATGTGTGATATTACTTAATAGATGAGGGCCAGAGCTCATTATTCAGGCCTTCAGTAGAAGTGCACGTGTTGTGGTCATGTAGTAGGTGCTAGAGCTCACCGTATTTGAGCAGCTTCATGAAGTCAGTAAGATGTTCCTGCCATGAGGACTGTGTGAAAAACAACTGAATTTACCACATAGTTAATAGCAGCAGTGACGTTCTCCCTATTTAATTAGCAGGAGAAGATGTTTGCCTATGTACCGACATTGATCAAAAAGTCAAAGTACATTTTCAAATGAAAATCACCTCAGTGTCAGATGACCTCCTTTAGTTTATACCAGCTGAACGCCCAGCCTTATGTGTGAAAGACAAGTCACTGGTCCTCGGATAGCAGATTTGGTAGAAAAATCCCTAACAACTATACTTATTTTTATCTAGAGAAAAAAATACAGAAACCTCAGTGTCCTGTTCATGTTTGCATAAATTTATAGAAAGAGGATGACAGAAGGTATGAATGAGTATGTACATTATATACATTTGGACTAGAAATATAATTGTATCTCTAGTGAACTAGTGATTTCCATGCAAGGAGGAAATAACCGTTTCAGCTTAATGTACATATTCCAAATGCCAGTAATAAGGAAACTTCACAAACTGATGTAATTGTTCGTGTACTGAGCTTCTTGAATGTTCATTCAATGGTAAATATTCAAATTGTTGTAAGCCTTATCCAACATACACAGAACTAATGGCAGCAGCTGCTAAATATTTTTTGGCAATACTCATTCTCATAAAGGCTCTTTCATGTAGGCCTTTTGGACTTTAAACATCATATATTCCCTTGCACAAAAAAGGGAAAGGAGCTGCATTGTACAGGGCTCAGTTGCCCTACACAGTTGCTCTAAAGCAATAGAGCTAAGGTTGCTTGACCATAAGATCAGTGACAACAGCAGCATAATTATAAGGCTATGTATATACAATCAGAAAGCTGCTAGGTCCATGGAAATATGAAATATAGCCTCAGACCAAGGTTATTGTTTCTGCAAGTGGTGTACATGCCTAAGTCTCCTTAATTCTTCTAATATGTGGGACTATGGTTAGAAGAAGAAAAAAGGAAGAACTTAAAAATCAAGAGTTGTAAGTAACTATAAAAATATTCTAAGCAAAATGGACACTTATCACATGCTTTATTCTGACTACCTCAATATTGGAATATTACAATTATGTAATTCTTGCCATAATTCATACTGTTGGATTGTTAAACATGTATTTGCTATTGCCAAGCATAATTGTGAGCTGCTGGAAGAAAATATGTATTTCTTCATAGATGGATAACAGGGTTTTCTTCTGTGCTCATTTAACTATCACTTATGAGAGAATTTCAAATAATGTATTGTAGAGGAAGATAGTAAGAGGACTGCAAGTAGCAAGAATTAACTAACAGAAACACAATTACTAAAGAACTGCTGCAGCATATTCTCTTTATGTGGTAGAGGTTTTACAATATTTACTTTATATGATAAGAGTTATAAGTAGAATTCTATGTTGTCTGTTCAGCCTATTATGCAGATGGTGCTTGATTAAAATCTATTTTAAACTACAGCGATTACTGCAAGATAGTGTGCATAAAACAGCTCTCCTAGCTCCATTAAAGGTTTTGGTACTATTGCAGTTTATTTTAAATATGCTTATAGACATTTTCCAGCTTCTCAGGGGACATTTAGATATCAACGATGTGCCTTACTTGATAGTTTTAAATCCTACACTAGATATTCTTGTGATCTATTATGTGTGCAACATGGTTAATGTACACTTTTTTAAAGTGAAAGATTATTGCTTTCTTGTGATAAATAAGTTAAATACATCACCATAATTAAGCAATAAGCCATGACAGGAGGTGGATTACCATGAGCTAACTACACCTCCAGGGATTTGGAGGCACAAGTCTATGCCTAGCAGAATATATATGTTTTTTATTTTATTTCCCATCTGTCTCTGCTTTGGTGGTTAGAGTTGGAGTCTATGAAGCTGATAGACTGATGGGAGCATAAGGTAGGCCATCATCTCAGCCATTTGCAAGGTTATTAGTACTAGAATTCTGGTATTCTTTTTATTTTGTTATTTTCATATAAGACAAACAGAATTTCCCCTGTGAGTACTCTCTTTTTAACAGTGGGGTTTTGAAGTCTCTTGATCATTCAGGTTGGAGAATAAGATTTTAGAGCTGTTCTCAGAACAGCTTACCAGAACACTTCTTACACAAGTTTCTGCAGCATATCACCTAGTTTAGGGGTAGTTTAAGTAATGTGGTGTCCTAATATACAGAGACCTTTAAATCGCATTGGTCCAAAAATACTCTGAAAAGAGGGAGAATTTAGCAAGTAAGAGGTAAAATTTTAACTATAGCCCGAATTATTGTCAAGCCTCCTTTCTCATGGAGTTTGCACAGAACTGTCTGAAGAGTTTAGAGTGATATTACCAAATCAACTAGGGAGCCCTAGTTAATTACCATTTAGCTGGTAGTTTTGTGTACCCTGTAGAATGAAATAATAGTAAAAGACTAGAAGTTGGATAACTTAATAATGGGTAGCATGTTTTTCCATATTTTCCAAAATGCTGCCAACAGCCATTAATGGCCATTAACCTTTTATTAAAAGATGCATCTATTGTAACATAATGCCCAGGAAACAAGCAACTTCATTTTCAAATTCTGTTCATCACTTTATTGCTGTGCTTAGTAAACCACAGAGATCTAGGTTGTTCACTGTAGTCACCTGGGCCCTGTTGGACACCACACAGCGATGTATATAGAAAAATAAAAAAAGGTTTTTGCTCAAAATGGGAATTTCCAACCATATTCCTCATGCAGTTCTGCTGATTTGAACATCTGTGTTCTTGTGTGACACTTGATATGCATTATTAAAAAATAATAATACAAGGATATGATAAAAGTCATACCTAGTAGATCCTTAGCCTAGAGCATACCTTTTATGCTCTTGATCTTCTCATACTTCAAAGCGCTTATGATGCACAGTACTCTGGCCATGCCAACAAGAGAAAAAAGCCTTTGAACCCTCTGGTAAGATCACACATCATTGCTACAAGGTATAATGAATTAAGTGATCATATCAAGAAGCTGCTTTGTGATGGAGCTCCAATCTGTTGAAGAATCAGGACAGTGTCCTTTTTTATGCTTGTAAGTCACCTAAGAAAGTAGGGTGCTTTGGTGTTCAGGGTCTCGGAGCTAGAGGCAAAGCATAGTTGCATTTAATAAATTTGCACAAATGCTTATGTCCTTTTTTTTTTGAGGTGATACACAAATAATGCACATTTACTTCTCTTTATATACCATTCCTCTTTCTCCCCCTTTCTCAAACCATCATAAATTTGCTTTTACATGAGCAGGAGAAAAAACTGTGCAGCTAAATCCAGATGGATCAGAACTGATCCTGTAAAGGGGTCCAAACTATCCGTACTCATAAAGCTTTGTTTATTCAGATTTTGATTAGAAGGTGTGCAGGAGAATGACTATAAGTTGAATCATTTCATTCACAATCAAGTTATCTTCAAATTCCCTGGAAGGTATACCACCAGTTGCAGTAGAAATTGATTTGAACACTATTCTGGGGTAGTCCTGGGAAAGGGTGAGGGTAAGGAAAAGGTAGATATGGCAGTGTTCCTGCTGTCTGCAGGTGATTCATGTGGCTGAACTGGTGGTCAGGATATAATAAAACTAATTTCATTTGAATTTACTCATTTTATGCATGTTATACCCATTAGCAATAAAACTTAGAAAAGGTTAAAAGATAACCAGATGAACTATAAATGAGATTATAACAACTATATGAAAGCAAAATATAAAGCACTTTGAGGGGAAAAAATTACATAATCCGAAATACTTATAATTAATTTTATACATGTGACATAGTGTCAGCATTTAGATTATCAAATATGGCAACTAAAATTCCATTCTTGCATGCCAAATCCAAAATCTCTTTGTATCACAGAAGCTGTAATGATGACTGAAGCGAATTGGCTTTTTTTATAGTACTTTTCTAATTTTGTGTTACAGGTCAATGGTGGAGAGAAGAGACCTGCTTCAGATATGGGAAAGAAACCCAAAACTCCCAAAAAGAAGAAGAAGAAGGACCCAAATGAGCCACAGAAGCCTGTGTCTGCCTATGCATTATTCTTTCGAGACACTCAAGCAGCCATCAAGGGCCAAAACCCCAATGCTACTTTCGGTGAAGTCTCTAAAATTGTAGCTTCAATGTGGGACGGCTTAGGAGAAGAACAAAAACAGGTACAAAATGTGCTGTAGCTCAGAGGCTTTGTTTCAGGAAAGTGTTATCAGGGTCATCTAAGTACTGTAGGCAGCTTCTTTTGTTTGCCGGGATGAAACTTGAATATGTGCCATCTCGGGAATATGATTTAAAGAGACTAAGATAAGGAGAATATAATTTCATTTCTTCTGTATGAAAAAACTAAAAGAGTTTTTTTAGTTTGGGGGTGTGACACAAGCTTTCGGATTATATTTAGGATTGGTTTATGCTGAAATTGGTGGACCTAAGATTTTATGACAGCATTGCCCTATCTATGACAGTGTGGTGTAGGAGGACCTTACTGCCAAAAATCATGTCTGAACAGTGGGACCTGATACATATCCGAGCTCCCACTTGCAGATGCTCTCCTGTTCCACGATGCCAGAAGGGAAGCTGGGCTTTCACCTTCTCCCTATCCATCTGGCTTCTATGAAAGGAATTACAGTTGTGTTGACCCAAAGCAACCTATGGGAGACCCTGGCAAATCAACAGTGTTCTGGGGTATCCTTTTGCACAGCATACATGTAGGCTGTGGTAATCACATCCGATTGTTATTTCCATCCTCCATGGAAAGGCCTTGGTTCTGCAACAAGGTCAGCAGAGCTGGATCTGAACCTTTGCAGTAATCCTTCTGAGTCAGTCAGATCCTATGTAAAAGTGGGCAACTCTGGGTGAAGCTCATCACGTTCATGAGTTTATTACAGTGGTGATAGCTGGCAAATACCATTCATCCTTGCCATAGCACACCATTGCTTTTCTGTTGTTATTGGTTGCATTTTTACTATCTGCCAACAGACACCCTAGTATTCACTGTTGAATAAAGTCAGCATTTGGAAGGTTTAGCTGGAGGAAAGGTACCCTTCCGAACACAGGGGTCAGAGAATTCACTTGGCCTAGCACATTAGAGTTATTTTGTTATGTTTTCTCTTCTTTCTGCCTTTTTTAATATGTCCAGCAAAGGCCAAGGGTACATCCTTGATCTGACAGGTTGTTTAGACCTTCCCAGTACAGCAGTTCTCTTATAGAATCATAGAATCATAGAATCATTAAGGTTGGAAAAGACCTCTGAGATCATCTAGTCCAACTGTCAACCCAACACCACCATGTCTATTAAACCATGTCCTGGAGTGCCACATCTATGCATTTTTTGTCCTCCCTCTTGTAGTTGAACATTACTTTTGGGGACCATGATGATGAGTGTTCGCTTTTGACTCAGAAAAAATACTGACTATGCTTTTAGTTAAGTTCACAGGCAAGAGGTTTTGATGCCATTCCTCCTTGTCCTGCGTACCTGCCCAGAATCACTCCTTGTGTTGAAATCGGCACACCCAAACACATACCTCAGAGTGCTCCAAGTAGTTAGATCTGTATCTTGGACCCATCTTGCTTGCCTATGGGATTGTGGATCCAAATCCTGAAATGGTGAAAGGCAGAGACCTGGATTTCTCAAGAGTTTGTTAATCTAACTACTCTTACATGTCTCTAATGATGACACCAAACAAGATCTTGTGCTTGGTTTTCCCCACTATTTTTTATAATGACCCTTAATTTGTGGCTGTTGCAGCGGTGCAGTTTTTCCTTCCATAATATTTGCTCCACTTACAAAGCCAAAAACTTGACTTCGTGAATAATAGTCCAAGATCATACAATGCAGATAAACCTAAAAGACTATAAAATGCACATTTCCTTTGAACTTGTCATGTTAGTAGTACCAGCAGAAAATTGAAGTATTTCCATAGAATTCTGTTTAAGAAAAGTGCACAAAACACTAAAATTTCCAGCTTTACCTTGGATTTCCTATTCGTGGTTGAAAGCAATAATTGAGTAAGTCCTACACTGGATCAGCAGAACAAAAATTATTTTCCTTATCTCTGTTGTCCTTAATTTAAGTTGGAACACAGCAGAATGATGTGTTATGGAATCCTCATGACACATCCATGAAAAAATGGCTGCAACTAGATTTTTAAGCCAATTATTCCAAGAGTTTGGTTTTGACTCATTTTGCCTATTCATTATCATCTATTAAGCACATTGTTAAAACTCCAGGCCCAGGCCTTTTCTAATCTAGCACTGTACAAAAAGAATAAAAGATAGTCCCTATTTAAAAAAACTGGCAATCCTATTTTCTAGAATAAATTTAAACTCATTCTTTATTCCATTAGGGATCTAATAGTACAAAGTAATGATTACAAGACATCTTAACTGACTAGACAGTCTGTATTTTAAAGGCCTAATTTTTCAGATCCAGAGCATTAGTAACTGTTATGAAACCTATGTCTCTAGTAGGAAAATTGTACTCTGAAAATACAAATAATTAATGTAGCATTTGGAATTTGGCATTGAAGAAGCTCCAGAAATTCAAAAATAGTTAAATAAAGAAACAATAACATCATGAGAGGAATACTTTATTGATGAATTATACTTGCTGAAAAGGATTCAATTATCATAAAGCTTCTGGCTTTTATGTTTTGGAAACTAATGCTTATTCTGGAATTTAAATAGAATTATGCTTCCAAATTATTTTTCCTGAATTGGAACTCCTTTTACTATTTAAATAGTAAATATAAATGAATCGGAAAGTAGAACATAATGCAGCTATTGAGAAAGAAGAATAACCTCATGTTTTCATGCCAAAATGAAATCTTTTTTCGTATGACCTAAGCCAGCTTTTTCTGAGATGCATAGGATTCTTCTTGTTTATTCCCAAAGATTGACCACAAAATAAATAAAGGTATTGAAACTACAGTGACAACCAAAGAGCAGTCTATATATGTCCAAGCCTTTGCAAAAAAAATTTGATAACCTGACATATTAGACTGTAGCTTGAAAGGGTTTGTGCAAGAACCACATACGTTTTTAAAACTATGAAGAAACTAGGAAAATGTTGTTTAGGCAAATAGGATTTGAATGACAAAAAGGAAATGTTATTGTGAGCTAGATGAAGGTGGATGCCTTAGTGAAGCTGAGGGGAGTTATACTTAAAATGTATCACACTCTGATGTTCTTACTGTGAGAATATTGCAATTTATTAGATTAAAGCAGATAACAGTGTACTTCCACTTTCATTTTACCATATGAAGACATTTGCATTTTTGGGTCATATGCTATGATTTTCTGAGTGTACAAGGGCCATTTGCAAACAACGCTGGTGTGTGTCTGTGTTTTGTTCGTCCAAACCTATCTACACAGAGGAGTCTAGAAATTAAAGGGACTTTAATGGTCATGGTGGATTTTGTCGCGGTTTCTTCACAAATTCTGAATTGGGTACAATAATTACACATGATCAGAAGCAAAGCATTTTCCTTCATTTGTCACTGTAAATGTTTTCTAAAACTGTTCAGATTAATAGACCTGTGAATGGAAAGCAGCTGTAGCAGTAGTATATTGGGGTACATTCTTCTCAGTGCTGTAGCCATAGCACAGGGATATTTTCAGTGGCTTTTCTAGTTCCCCTCTTACAATCACACTGTTTTGTCCATAGTTAGTACTGTACTTCCATGCATCCTGTTGTTACAGCTTATTGATGTGCATCTTTGCCCTTTGCACACATTTTTACTGCAAAGGGGAGAAAAACAGCCCCCAGGAAAGAGGGTTCAGCATGTTAAATGGTCGAGTCTCTGGCCTTCAGACAGAATGCTGGTTCAAACTGGGTAAAAAGGCTACTTAGGTCATTTTCTGTCCTTAGATGAAAAAGGAAAGTCATTTTAAATCAGTACCAGATGTGTGTGTGTACTAAATGAACCTTAAGTTTCTAATTGGAGTCCTAGTAAAGCTGTAATAGATGTGGCAAATTACAAACAAAATGTTCCTGTTTACATTAGTGTAACTTTAAAACTTCAGCCAAAGACCTTAATAAATGTGCTATTATTCTAAAAATGGAATTGAATGTCTATTCAACATTCAACAAAATTAATCTCTAGTGTAACTTCAGTGACTGAACTGGAATTCTAGCAGGAATGAATTTGGCCTTCTATGAACAGCTTAGTGTGCGTACGTATGTATGTATGTGTGTATGTGCTTCTATGTGTTTGCTTAAATGTTGCACTGGCCTTGCGGAGGGAAGAAGGATGGATTCACCTAGGGGACCCAAAACGTAATGATCAGAAGAAGCTGGCGAAGCGACCGTTTGAGTGCTGTAACATATGCCTTCTTTCAGGCTGCATAATTCATACACAGTAATATTAGCTGCAACAGTTCAGCTCAATACCAACACCTCATTATTTTATCCTTCAGTATTTATTCCTATGTTTTACGCCTCATGAAATTACTGTTAATGTGTTTATATAAGGGCAGATCTGACAGAAGTGGGAAGAATTTAATTTCCCACTCATTCTTTCCTGCTGATGTGTCCTCTTCCCCTGGTAGAAGTGGCAAGTGTAAATAGTTAATTTGCTTCAATTATGAGCCTGTCCTGCTAAATTAGAAGCAGCAGGAATATGAAGAGCCAGAATTATACTTATGAGGCAGCTGACAAATCCTCAGAGCTCACAAAATCAAATCATTTACTCCTCATTGGTGCTCAAAGACCCACTAGATAAAAGCTGCAATTCTTTAACATCCGATGGAACTTGGATTGTGTGTTACCAATACTTAAGTAAATTGAAGTCCTAGTGCATTAATGTCAATGTTTGTGATACTGTTACCATTTTCACTATAACCCACAAGCTTTCAAGGATTTCTGTTTTGGCCACTAAAAAAAACCCAGACTGATTTGTGCATGAAAAATAGAAAAGTGTGTTTTATAAGTTTCTCTTTCAATCACAGGGAAACCTTAGATGTAGCAGCACATTATCCAGTGCTGGGATGAATCAGTTAGATCAGGAAGGGCTTTGGAAGTAATGCTGGCCAACAATTCGTATCTCCAAAGCATCTCTTGTGACATGAGGCACAAGTCAGATCAAAATGGATCCAAGATCAGTGTTTCAAGAGGCCGTGGCTCTGCCTGGCCTCTGGGGACACCTCACCTACCTCCTCCTCCCTCCTGGGGCACAGTGCTGTGTCGCTGACCCATCACTTGACATGACAAGTGAGCTCATTCCATGGGTGGAAGAGCCATTGCATTCCCGTTGGGTGGTCATGCATGTGGGGTGCCTGGTGTTAGGACATCAGACAGTTCAGGGGACTGCAATGTGGCTGCTGAAATAGGTCCAGAAGATACACAGACTTTAGGTCAAGGTAGTCAGTAGCACTTTGAAAACACAAATTTGTGGTTTGTTCACTCTTTATATATGCTCACATACTCATGCTGATGTTTGTTTATCTACCTCTTGTTCCCCCTTTAAAAAGAGCCCTTTTTTTATTCACTCCATCCTAATGAAGCAATCTCCAAGGAATTACTTTAACACACATGCAAGAGGATGAGAATGTACCTTCAGTTTAGTAGATAAACAACCACACAAGGTTTAAATTTAGCTTTGTATTATTTTTGTAAATGAGAATAGGAAGCAAAGGCACATCTGTGTGTGCACACTGCCAAAGTGAATTGCAAGCAAAATGGATTCAGGAATAGGCACAACAGCCAGCAACCTTACACCTCCCCTCCCAGATATCTACACCAGCAAAGTCGCTTTTATCGATGTTGCACCTTAGGCCTGCTTGGGAGATCCACTGTTTTTCCTGACAAATTTCTGTATTGAAATTGCATCTCTAGCCTTTGAAGCTGTAAACTAGTGTATCAAGAGTTTAAAACAACTGTTTCTCACCCTGGTGCCTGCTCCTTCTCCCTTCCTCTACAAGCAGCTGGGCTTAATGAGCCGGAACACAAACGGGACAAGAATAGGCACGCATACACACAGATACAAACTCATGTCTGTGTATATATATGTACATATATCTAAATTTATATCTTCAGATTGGTTTATTGTGCTGATTTCCACAGGGCCAGACCTTGAACCCCTTAACTTCCACTGACTTCAGAAGCGGGCAGTGTCAGGCCCCTTGCAATGCATTTTTGTTGCAGGACTTACAGCAGCTGGCACCTCCCTCTCCCATCCAGAGCTGGGCTGAGCAGGACCATGCTGTGCACTCGGGATGGGAAACCTTCCCCTCTGCAGCAAAAAAAAAAAACAAAAAACAATGAATGTAGGTCACCATAGGAGCTGCAGCATCTTACTCTGTATAGGGTAATACAAACTATGGTCTGCTGGCCTCCTGCCCAGCCCACCTGGTGGCTTGCTCTTCCTGCAGCCTCCCAGGAGCACTGAAGTAGCGGGGAATATAAGACACCCCCCTGCCTGGGGTGAATTTCTAATATCCGTTTGCTACATACAAGACACAGCTTCTAGATAAATGCCGCACGTGGCTGCCAAGTTATGAACATTGACTTTAACTGCACTTTGCCTTCTTGTACTCAGAAGGAGCTGGGCCAAAAGGACCCTGGATTCCAAGTGGTGCTGCAGCAACATGCATAAATAATAGCCTCAATTTTCTATTCATTCTTCTTCTCCACCTTTTTTCCATACATTCGCGCTCGATAGGAACATGGCTTTAAATCATTTGCATACAAAACTGGATTTAGGCCAAATTATTACGCTCCATTCAGGCTCACATCCATATTTTTTAAAAAAGAATACCAGCAAGTGCAAGTAATCACCACATAAATCATATGTTTAATGTCATTTGTTTCATCCAACATGCTTCTGATAAAATGTACAGTCCCGCTCCTGGAAGCTGTGACCATCAAGCCTATAAGGTCAAAGTTAGGCCTGGTGCAAATGGCTGCAATTTCCAGTGATCTCTGTCAAGTCTCACTGTTTGTGCTAGAGCTGAATTTGGCTTGTGATCTTTCCCCTGCATGCCAGAAAGACTGAATTCTTTCCCCTAAGCCTCTAATATGTCATCAGTGTCTTTTTCATGCTCTACAGTCAGAGACTACTGAGCCATATAGCTAGCCCTGGGCCTCTTTCTGTTACTGTATGTACCTAGATTAAAAATCAAATGGTAACATATTTCAGTATCCATTAAGCAGTTGTGAGGATTTTTTTTTCCTGACTGCTGTGGGAATATCTCTCTCCATATTTTAGACAAGTGTGTGCAGCTCTAGGTGCCTTTGCTGCAAAATCAGAAGATTAAAACTAGAGATATGTCTCCCACTTAGAAAAAATACAAGTTTTCTCTATGAGCCTAGGTATGTAGGGCCAGGAACGACAATCTAAATGTGGAATTTAATTCTGGGTTGCAGCCTACTGTATTTTATCAGATGCCATTTCTGTAATTGTAGCCTGTGAAAATGACACTCCCATGGGTAATAGCACTGCAGAGACCAAAAAGACAAAATCGGTCATGTTGCTTGTTGATTTGCTGGTTTTGCATATACTATTTTGGGGGGTTTATGGAACACTTCCATTAAAATAACTGCGGGCACCTTTACATCATTTTAAAAAGACAAATATAACTTGCTTGCAAGTGTCAGTTCTAAGGAGATATCCACTAGATAAACTGAAAACTTCCCCTTCTTTATCATCCTTGTACCAGCTATTTAGGCAAAGCCAGGGAAGTAGCATGGTTCTTCATAATGTGCTTTGTCAGCTAGGAGACACAAAGCTTTTTCAGACTACCATAAGGCACAAATTCTGAAAGTCTCTTTTTCTCCTAAGAGCATCAGTCAGTTTAACTCACTGTCTCCAAGTCTGTAGTATCAAAGTGGACTGTAGTCACTGGTGCCTTCTTCCATTAGCACCTGATATTCAAAACTGAGGGCATGTTTCCAGATGTTTGAGTGCCTGTTTTGGCTTTTGTGATGATGACTGGGGGAAGGGAGAGCTGTTCCCCTAAGGGAACAAGGGTGCAAGCCACATGGGACAGGGTAGGAGTCCTGCTGCATAGCGTGTTGTGATGTGTTCATAATCCTCCACAAGCAAGTTGAGAGGAAGTTCACTGGGAAAAGATGACTAACCAGAACAAAAACTTGGCTCAAGGCATTACAGGTATATTTCCGTTATATATATCAGTGATGAGTTTCATATTATCCAGCATGTAGAAGAGCACAGGAGACACAAAGCCTGCCTCAAGGAATTTATGATCCAGGAAGACAAGAACTAAGCAGCAGTTAAAATACATAAAGCAAAACATGACCAGAGGTTGGCATCATAGAACCGAAGTGCAGATATTCTACTGTGGTTTTTATTTGGTAAATCTATTATTTGTGAGTGCTTGTGGCTAACCATATAACCCACAACCCCTCTATCTCCAAATGAAACTTTGGGACAGTCAGTTTAAGGATGTGTACCACTATTAATAAAAGGAGTTCAGCTCTCAATGTAAGCTGCTACAGCAGTGGTAGCCCACACATATATAGTCATTGCAATGGCCTAGGGGCTGGTACCAGGCTGTTAGGTTACCAATGCGGGAGCCCAGGGCATTTGTTTTCCCAGTGGCCTAATTCAAATGCTATCATATATACTTATATGCACAAGGTAGAGTTTCATACTTACTCCTTTTGGAAAGTATCTTCTATATTGCTGCATACTTTGCTAAACAGTCTAAGGGAACTTGAAGCTACCTTACTGGGTGCACTTTGGAAATGTAATTAAATAGTAAACTAAGAACCTGTACATTATGCTGTGTAAATTTGCATTCTTGAAACACAGTAGGAAAATAATGCCAGCAGCTTCCATTTCTAGACAAATGAATGTAATCTGTGTGTTTTGGAGTTTCTATAACAAGCTGAAGAGAATAAGAATAAATTAAGCTGACCCACCCTGCATATACAGAAATGATGTTTTTTCTGCCAACATTCAATTTCCACATCTGGGACAATATAGAAAATAAAATATTGTGTAAGGAAACAAATATGCGGCTGAATCAGAATGGGCCTTCACTGCCTGAATGGCAATGAGCTGACATTCAATTATCATGTTAATTGAATTAAAGCAAGCTAGAAATTACTTAATTCCATAAGTATATGTTCCTGACAAGTTACTTATTTAATAATTGTTGCTTGCTTGACGAAGGAGGGGAAAATGACCCTATAAGAGATTTCTGAGATGATAAAAATAAAATTAAATATTGCCACTACATACTACAGATAAGAGACAGAACAGAAGCCTACTTCTTGTTACAGGAAAAATGTTAAATACATTATTGGAAATGATGTGTTTCATAATTTGGCACTGTCTTAACCATGAAACTCAAGAGCTTCAGCCATTTTCTAGAGCACACTTGAATGATGACACAAGCCTTTCTCCTCCCCAAAAGCACTGCAAGGATGCAACTCTGTTATAATTACTAGAACACAAAACTATTTAAGCCTGAGGGCTAAAAATTCCCACAGCTGACTTGCTCATACCTGTTTGAGGTGCTGCTACATATGCTGAGTTCACTCCCCGCTTGCCCTGCCTTCATAAGCCCCCAGTACAAGTCCAGTCTAGCACAAAGTCAGTGAACTGGTACCCACTGCCAGGGCCACATTCACTTGCCTTCAGAGAAAAATAATGACAGCCAGACCTTCTTGTTGCTCATGAAAACTAACAACTCCCCAGACAGGCATAACTTACCCTAATTTTTAGTATAAGCCAGGACCAATCAGAATTTCCAAAACCAGCATGAGGATCATCAACACACTTCTATGCTGACCTAAACAGCGGGCATCTTCAAAAGGACAACAGCATTCAAACAGTGAGAGCTCAAGCTGTTGTCCTCAGAGGACATGCCAATGCCCTTAACAAGGACAAAGTGGGGTGCGCTGACCACCCTCCAGACAAGCCAGCTTGTGGGTACCATTCTGTCCGATGCAAAACATCAGAGCAGGCTGGGGTCATCAAAAACCTTTCCCTGTCCGTTAAGGATTTTTTTTACTATAATGACCTTCTATTACATGGTTAATGTTTATATTGCCATGGAAGACATGCTGTTCATGTGACTGTTATTGGCTCACTCGAAGACCCAAGAAAAGAGGGCAAGAAAATGTGTACACTGAACATGGTAGATGTATAGGTAGGAAATAGTTAAATAATGGCTGTGTGATGACGTTCCTATGAAGTAGTGATGTTTTAGATGGAGATTTACAGAATTGTTGTAAGCTTCATATTATTGAGTTAACCTTGTGCAATGTGACTATTTGAGGGAAAAGTCAGGTCCCAGAGGACTCTTTCAATATGCTGTGACTGTAAGAGCACAGCAGGAGTGTACATTTTTATATTTGTGTAATGCAAAATAAAACCCAATGTGGAAGCAGTAGATACATGATCCTTTGAAGATCATTATTCTATGTAAAATTCTTTATTCAGCTCTGGTTTTTAAACTGACTTTCAGAATGATGCAGAGGCATTGCAATATACAAAGCAGTATAACTTAGTCTTTGTTCTGTAGGTCAAGCTAAATTCATTTTAGCAGCTAGAAACAGATTGTTGACTAATTTTTTTATTAATTTCCAAAACAAACAGTACATTTTCCTAATAATCACAAGCGATTACAACTTAAAAAACAAATTGCTACTTTTTTTTTT